>VDFB02022727.1:0-19372 GCA_007258455.2 Sequoia sempervirens | reverse complement strand
TACATCAATCAGACATTGGTCGGGTATGAACTAAACTACACACCAATTGAACAAGCTTGCCTAGCCGTGGTCTTTGCAGCACAAAAGCTAAGACATTATATGTTAAGCCATCAGACACAACTAGTAGCAAAGATTGACCCCCTCAAATATTTGTTAAGTCGGGCAGCATTAACGGGACGTCTGGAAAAATGGGTCATGATTCTAAGTGAATATGACATTCAATATGTATAAAGAAATGTAATAAAATGATAATTCATAGAGGACCAGCTGGCGGACGCACCTTTGCAAAGTGATCACTTGTTAGTGGCAGATTTTCCAGATGAGTTGATATTTCATACAGAACCTAAGGCACCTTAGCGACTCTACTTTGACGGAACACACACAAATCATGGCTCGGAGGTAGGAATCCTATTCATCACCCCTCAAGGAGAATCCATTGCTAAGTCTTTCTGCATTTCCTTCCCATGCACAAACAATGTGGCAGAATACGAGGCACTAGTTACAGGACTAAGAATGGCAATAAAATGGAAAATCAAAGCACTACGTGTCTATGGGGATTCTCAGCTCGTCATCAACCAAGTTAATGATGACTATGACACAAAAGATGAGAAGTTGATGCCTTATAAATGGATGGTTGAAAATATCCAAACGTACTTTCATATGGTAACTTTTGAACAAGTTTCGAGAGCACAGAACAAAGCGGCAGATGCCATGGCCACAATAGGCTCTCTCCTTGACATACCAAGCAATCTGCCTCAGCTGGAATTACTAATAGAGCAATTGTTGGTCCCTATCTATGACATTCTGGATTCAGAGATGGTTTGCAAACTTGTTGGTCCTGACTCTCCCTGGTACCAAGATATTTATGACTACCTTAAGTCTCAAACCCTTCCACCTAACCTGTCTAATAACCAGAGGATGTGCTTTATCCAAAAAGCCGCAAGGTATGCCATCGTCAGTGACACCCTTTACCACTGTAGCTTTGACGAAACCCTCCTTAGATGTCTCGACACCAATGAAGCACATAAAACCTTACGTGAAGTACATGAAGGTATATGCAGGCCTCATTTGAGTGGTCCTACTCAAGCCAAGAAAGTAACGAGACTTGTGTACTATTGGCTGACCGTTGAAAAGGATGCAATAGAATATGTCAGGACTTGTTGCAAATGCTAGATTCATAGTGATTTGATCAATGCTCCAGCACAGGAACTTCAGCCGATCACTTCTCCTTGGTCCTTCGCTTAGTGGGGACTCAACCTCATGGGTAAGATCCATCCGACCTCATATAATGGCCACAAATTCATCATCACTGCCACTGAGTATTTTACGAAGTGGATTGAAGCCATCCCGCTGACATACATAACCGGAAAACAAATATCCAAGTTCATTCTTAACTACATCATTTTTTGGTTGGCCTTCCGCAATCCATCATCACTAACAATAGACGTTCATTTAAAAACCAAGACATTCGTGAGTTATGTGAGCGATTTCATATCCAGCACCATTTTTCATCTCCATATTACCCACAAGGAAATGATCAAGCTGAGGTGTCAAATAAAACCATTATTAAAATCCTCAAAAATATTGTCAATGACGTTGGCCGTGATTGGCATATACAACTCAACCCTGCTCTGTGGGCTTACTGCACTAGAATTCGTATGCCTACAGGAGCCACTGCTTTCACCCTGGTCTTTGGAGCTGAGGCCATCTTTCCCATTGAGGTTGAAACTCCTTCATTACGAATCTCCCTGAAGGGTTTAACTAATGAGGAGGAGTATAGACAGTCACACTTGCACAAGTTGGAGATGCTAGAAGAAAGAAAGAAAAATTCCTTGAACCATTTACAAGCATATCAGAATCATCTATGTCACAGTTACAACAAGAAGGTTATGGTCAAGAATTTTGACATTGGTGACCTAGTTCTCATGCAAAACCCTAAGAACTAGGCTGACAAAGAAAAGCCAGGAAAGTTTGAACCAAACTGGTTGGGTCCTTACATTATCATATCTTCTTTTGGTTCTGGAGCCTATCAGCTAGAGACTCCAGATGGAGAAAAACTAACTGAACCTATCAATAGTTTACATCTCTGAAAGTTCTACGCATAGCATCAGGAGATCGAGCTGAAAACCGTAAAATACAAAAAAATTAAAAAAATGGTAAAAATCATTGCCTTGATGAAAACCTGGCAAACAGGCATCCTGACAACACCAAAAGGAAAAAAGGAAAAATGACAAAAATAGTAAAAAAAATGGTTCTTCCAATAGTGAAAACCTAGCAAACAGGGGCTTTGAATAAGTACCATGGTGAAAACCTGGCAAATAGGTGCCATGCATAATCAATCATTGCTCTGCCATTTGTTGTCACTTTCTTTTCCTCGGCCTAAGGATGACATACATTTTCCATCACCACCATGACATCTACCATGACATCATACCCTTCCTTTCATGGTTGATAAATGGTTGACATCAAGTCCCCTATACTGTCTATCTAGAACTGTAGGCACATCCCTTTTCACGTCCTTTAAAATTGGCTAAGTCTTGGACCTGACTCGGAGAAATTTTTTTATCATGTAACTATAGTGGATGTCACGCATGGTTTCGACAATTGCAAAAAGTCCTGAAAAAAGACCAAAAACATCGCAAAAAGTCCTAAAAAAAAAGGACCAAAAACATTGCAAAAAGTCTTGAAAAAAGACCAAAAATATTGCAAAAAGTTTTGAGCAAAGACCAAAAAACATCGCAAAAAGTCCTGAAAAAGACCAAAAATATCATAAAAAGTCCTAAAATAATAGACCAAAAAAAAAAATTCACAAAAACATCCTAAAGAAAGACCTAAAAACCAAAAAATGTCCTGAAGAAAATCACAACAAATGTCAAACTACTTAAAAACACAAAAATAGAGTCATTCCTTGACAAGTCAAACAATCAATCTTTGTCATTTGTCCAAACTACGTTGTCTCTGCGCATTTGCTATGTAGGAAAGACTCATTTTCGAGTCCCCAAAACAATAGGTCAGTCCTTTTAGGTTTGTCAAAATAAAATCATGGCGCAATCTTTGGTCATCAAGACAAAGTCATTGGTCATGTCAAACTACAAGGTCTTTGAGTGCATGACGTAGGCAACGCCATCTATTGATGAGCCCCTGAGGCTGCACTAGGTCAGTCCATTAGGGTTCATGGCACTACACTGGCACACACATTGAAAGGTCTTCAAAAAAAAGCGAATCATTCCCAAATGGATAAACTCCTAAAAGAAAATTATGGCAATCATTTATTTCAATATGACAATCTCATCAGCATGTCAATCATATCATCATGACAATATCAACATATGGTCAAAACAAGTCAAACTTAGTCAAAATGAGTCAACTCTTGGTTAGCTTTCAGATGTGTCCTTTTGAAAGATAACTTTTGTCATTCATGCCTTAGGATGTGTCCTTCCTACGCATCATCACTGTCATTCGACATTTTGAGAGATCCTCTTGGCATCTAAGGATCACTCCTCTTTACATCAGTATTCTTCAAATGTGTCCTTCTGAAGAACAAACTCTATCATTTATGCCTTAGGATGTGTCCTTCCTAGGCATCGTCACCTTTGAGGAATCCCTTTTGACATTTGGGAATCAATCCTCTCGACATCAACATTATTCAGGATGTGTCCTTCCTAAATGGGGCAATCTTCGACATTCGTCATCTTGGCATCATCAAAATCTTGACACACTGGCTTCTTAACATCATCAGACCTGATATCTCAACATTAAGACACTTGACATCCAAACACACTTGGCAAACACTCGGCACTTGTCTTTTGGATTTCATCATGTTACTAGTTTTTCAGCGAGATCCCAACAACAAAATTTAGAAAAGTAGCTACGTATCATGATTGTCTTATCTTGTATTTTGGCTTTCATCATGTTACTAGTTTTTCAGGGAGATCCTGACAACATGATTTAGAAAAGCAGCAATGTATCATGATTTTATTATCTTTTCTTTTGGGTTTCATTAGGTTACTAGTTTTTCAGTGAGATCTTGACAATAGGATTTAGAAAAGCAGCGACGTATCATGATTGTCTTATCTTGTATTTTGGCTTTGATTATGTTACTAGTTTCTCAATGAGATCCTGACAATAGGATTTAGAAAAGCAACAACGTATCATGATTGTCTTATCTTATCTTTTGGCTTTCATCATGTTACTAGTTTTTCAACGAGATCCTGACAATAGGATTTAGAAAAGAAGTGACGTATCATGATTGTCTTATCTTTTCTTTTGGTTTTCATCATGTTACTAGTTTTTTAGTGAGATCCTGACAACAGGATTTATAAAACTAGCGATGTATCATGATTTTCTTATCTTGTCTTTTGGCTTTCATCATGTTACTAGTTTTTTTAGCAAGATCCTTACAACAAGATTTAGAAAAACAACGATGTATCATGATTGTCTTATCTTGTCTTTGGAAAATTTATTTATTTATTTTTTATCATGTTACTAGTTTTTCAGCGAGATCCCAACAAAAGGATTTAGAGAATCAATGACGTATGATGACATTTGTCTTGTCTCTTAACACGCATGTTACTAGTCTCTCAACGATGTCCTGATTTTGGGATTTAGAAAAACAACAATGTATCATGATAATGGATTTATTGTTATATTTTGAAAATCATGTTGCTAGTTTCTCAAGGATGTCCTCTAAATAGGATTTAGAGAAGCAATGACATTTCATGGTTTATCCTTTTTGTTCTTTTTGCTGGCGGTTGGTTATGAAAAAAAGACTGGGGCAACAACACTCTTAGTATGAGTCATGATCATCCTTGTCTGTGATTGCTTGTCTTATGTGATGGTATGACCTTGCACGACTTGATTTATGTCATATCATGGTGTTTGTTGGCCATCACAACAATCTGCCCAGTGATGATTAAGAGCAATAAATATAAAATGTCCTATGGTAATGTTTTGAAGGATTTGATCTAGGAACTAACATGCATCTTCTTTAGTCTTGTCATCTTCTCTCACCTATGTCATATAGGCATTGCATCCATATCATCATCCATATCTTTTGCACTAAAATTTTTGTATCTCATTTCTTGAAGTCTTCATCAATTTCTGAGCACACCTGCTGTGCCTAGGGAAACCCTGCCTGCCTCCTGCCATCCCCACTGTCCTCCCAACCTGCACAGCCTGCTTGAGTCTGTTTGCCATTATGACAAAGAGGCAAAAATGTAGACATTTAAAATGACTCCAGGCCTCTAAGCTCTTTTTTACCACTTTCTGGCCCCAGCATACTCTGCACATTTAATTCTATGTCCTTAACCACATTCGGGACTATTGACAAATAATTCATAATTATTTTAATTAATTCATGTCCTTTTATTCTTCATGATTATTAAATAAATAAATTTTATTTATTTATTAAATACGTCATTAATTGTCTAAGTCTTCCCCTAATTAAATAAATTTCTAAATTTATTTAATTACCTTTGTTCATTCATTTGTTCCTGATTATTAAATAAATAAATTTAGTTTATTTATTTAATATGTCACTAATTGTCATAATTAAATCAATTGATTAATTTACCTAATTATTGATCATATCTGCTAAATTAAATAATTATCTTTAATTATTTAATTATCAAAATTAACATTTCTCTCATTTTAAAATGATTTCACATTCTTAACTGTCAGTAAATAATCTGAAAATTGATTATTTATTATTTCACAAAATCCATATTTTGAATTAATTTAATTCAATATGGTAATATTCCTCTAAAAAATCAAGTAATCGGGTAGATTCTTGATTTTCCAAATCTGATCTCCAGTTCAACCCTTATCTTCTTGATTTATCGAATCTCACAAATCAGGCAGTCTTTATCTTCTTGATTTTTGAAAATCTTTATTTTCTAATTAATTATCTCATTTATTCTCCATCGCCGATTCGATCTTCTTAGATGAAATCTCCACCACTCGTTTAAGGATTTTTCCCTAACCCTGATTAAGGATTGTTAGATTTAATCTCATCCTCTGATTTTAGGTCTCTGTCGAAAGTCGATCTCTCCCGTCCATTCAAAATGACATTTTCTATAAAATGCTATTTTTCTCTCATTTTTAGAGGAGACACTAACACACTTAGGCATTTTAATGCATCATTGTATTTATTGTGATATTCCATTAAATATTGGCATATTTAGGCATAGGCATTAGAATTTGATCAAATCGTTCAAAGCTTGTGTAGGACTTCGTCAAATATTGCTCGCATGTTCGATCTGAGGGAAACACATCAACCAATAAGTTAGAAGGTGTTACAAAGGTGAATCATGGATGTCTCGGTGATTAGATGGTATAATCATTTTGTTTATGTTTACTTCTGATGCAGGAGCATCCAGTGGTGTAAGGGCAATCATCACCCAAAAATAGTTAAATTTCAAGTTTCTCGGTTTTTAGATGTTTTTACATTTTTGGATACCCTTTTCATCATAATGAAATTCTCAATTTATGATTTTTATTTTCTATTCCTAGGTTGAAAGATATTGCGGTTTTAGTTTCCTAGATTTACACATAAAAATCTTTTGAGTTAGATTTGAGGCACTTAGAGTTTCCAGAATGGCCCCAAAACTTGCCAAAATCAGCATAGAAAATTTTGAGTGTGTTATTGACTTCGAGACCTTTCCAACAGTTCAAACGGTTCGCGAATCGGAGTCTTGGATAAAAAGTTATGGCCCCAGAAAGTTGGCGCACTTTCTAGAAGATACAATTGCAAATGTTCTTTTGATATTTGAACTTAAAGTTGTAATTTTTTGGCGCCAAACTACCTAAAGTCAAATTTGAATGTTTTTTTGGCTCCAAACTAAAGAGGAGCTCTATTTATGGGTGGGTTTCTAATTTTTGGGTAGCTTTTTGGGGGACAAGCTTGCATATTGCGAAAGGGTGATTCTATAGCTTTCTGTAACTTGCATGTGTTGTAGAACTTGGGGATTTGAGATCCTCTACATGTAAGAAGCTTCATTTTCTGAATAATAAAATTATTCTCTTGTTTGTGGGTTATTTTCTATGTCTCAGGCTGTGCCCTCATCAAGTGGTATTAGAGCAAGGTTTTCTTGAGCGTGTGGATAGATCATCGATCGTGAGGCAGTTCACACTAGGACCGTGGTTGTTGGTTGAGGTCAAGAAAGATGCCTCCAAGAGTGATGCCCGGTAGGTGTGGTGGAGCCAAAGGTGGTCGAGGTGGCAGAAATGCTGGTGGAAGAGATGCACTAACAGCCCTCTAGAGACAGATTGATGTGTTACAAGAGCAGTTGAGAAGAGGGTTAAACCCGAGGGAGGAAAGTGAGGATGAAGGAAAGGAAGAAGGTTCAGATGTAGAAGAGGAAGAAGAAGAAATTGATCAAGACCAAATGCGCTACGCGGGCCATTTCTAAAGATCGAAAAGACCCAAAGCGTATCCCGCTATTCAAAGCCCCATCCTCGAAGAGTTAATCTTAATCGGATCAACGAAAGCTGTGGAAGAATATTTTGAGCATGAGGAAATAGAGGACCCAAAATTCGTTGTTTGAAAAATGAAGTCAAGGGGCCATGCCGTGATTTGGTGGAAAGAGGTCCGCTGGAAAGAAATCAAAGAGGAAAAGGAAATATCACCAGATGGGATCGCATGGTAGAGAACCGGTTGGAAGCAGCTTCATACCTGACTACGTGGTTGTAGATCCGCTGAAGAAATTGCAAAAGGCTGGAAGCAAGGCAGCAGATCCTGCGGAAAGAACATATGTTATCTTCACAAGATAACGTCGCAAAACAGTCGCTATAGAGGCCAATAAGGAGAAGGTAGCCCGATATCTTAATGGGTTACTACCGAGCATTCAGGAGGAGTTAAGCCTAGTCAGAATGACCACCATTGAGGATGTGTATCCGTTTGCTCTGAAGGTGGAAGAGAAGCCGAACAAAATATTTGATGGAAAGCAAAAAGGACAAGGAGGTCAAAGTGGAAGGGGTAGTCGAAGACCTTTAGGAAGCCGAAATGATGATGAAAAGAAAAGTTAAGATGTGGGTACCAGCCGGCCAAATAAATGATAACTTATCGCCTGATCAAACATTGCGGTGATCAGCAAGAGGTAGAGGACGAGGAGATATGACAAGGGATCCTCAAAGAAAGTGGTTTCAAAGGAACGGTTTCTAGTGTGGTGAAGAAGGGCATCGAGCCTATGAATGTCTACAACACCAAGGAAGGGCAGACAAAAGGCTAGAAGGTTGTGGAAGGGTTGCGCATGCAGATGAGGAGGCCCAATCTGAACATTCAGATGATGTTGAAAGGGGAGAATCCCTAGTGATTAGGAGAGCCCTGGTGACTGAGGAAAAGGAACCATAATAGAGGAAGAATTTACTCGCATTGCTGCAAGTGAAGGAAAATGTTGTGGATGTCATTATTGATGGTGGAGCACCGATAATCTCAAAAGCGTCGGCGGAGATGGTCACAAAGTTGAAGTTGAAGAGGGAAAGCAGCACCCGTGATCCAGACGGATTAGTTCGCTGGGTGAAAAGACTACAAAATTTTGGCCGTACGGAGCAGCGCCTGTAAAGTTCCGCGACGAACGTATATACCGTGAGTCAACCTTTACGCCCACAACCGTATGCGGGTAAAATTCCTGGCAGCTTAAAATGCCACGCATCCTGCCTTTACTGAAAGGATGGGGTTCATCAGCTGTTGAAACCCTCAAGGAGACCGGCGAAAAGGTGGGTATGCAAGAGGCTAGAATTTGTTATGTAGATGGAAGAAAAATTTTAGAAGGTATGAAGCATGAGCATGTGTGTTGCGCATTGATTCCTGTGAATGAGTAAGGAGGATAGTGAGAAAGGTTCCGTATAGTTTCTGATGTTGATGAGTTTCGTGGATATTGTTTCTAGGTAATGTACCTGAGGGTTTACCACCAATAAGGAACATTAGTCATCAGATTGACTTGATTCCTGGAGCCAGTTTACCAAATAAGGCAGCTCATAGAATGACTCCAGCGGAAAATGAGGAGTTGAACAAACAAGTTCAAGAGTTGCTGAGAAAGGGTTTGATACGGGAGAGTTTGAGTCCATGTGCAGTACCTGCAGTACTAGCACCAAAGAAGGATGGGGAGTGGAGGATGTGTACAGATTCCTGAGCCATAAACAAGATAACAATCAAGTACAGATTTCCCCTACCAAGGATGGATGACCTAATGGACTGTTTGAGTGGAGCTCAGTACTTCACAAAGATTGATCCGAAGAGTGGATATCACCGTGATCCGGATTCGGTGAGGGAGATGAATGGAAGACTCCTTCAAGACCAAAGAGGGTCTGTATGCGATTAGTCATGCTCTGGCCAACTAATGCACCAAGCATTATCTCATGCGCTCATGAATCCAGGTACTAAAAGAATTTCGAAGTTTTGTTATTGTGTGCATTAGGATGATATTTTGATTTTCGAAGAAGTTGGATGAGCATTTGATGCATATTCGGAGAGCCTTCCCTTTGAGAAGCAAGAGAAAAGAATTTTTTGATTAATCTCAAGAAGTGTAGTTTTGTGAAGGAGTTAGTGTACTTGGGGTTTGTTGTCTCGGTAGAAGGTCTCAAGATGGACCCAAAGAAGGTGAAGGCTATTCTCGAATGGCCTACCCAAGAACTACTACTGAGGTGAGATCTTTCCATGGTTTGGCTAGTTTTTATAGAAAGTTCATTAGAAACTTCAGTAGTATTTGTGGACCCCTAACTGAAACAATGAGAGGGAATAGAAAAGAATTAGTGAAGCAATCGAGCAGCAAAAAGTTTTAAAAATGCCGGAAGGCGTATATGACAGAGCAACCTGTTCTAGCCCTCCCAGATTTCAACAAGGTGTTTCAGGTGGATTGTGATGTTAGTGGTTGTGCCATTGGAGCAGTGTTGAGCCAAGAAGGTAAGCCCATTGCCTATTTCAGTGAAAAGTTAAATGATGCCAAGAGAAAGTATTTTGTATATGATCAGGAATTTTATGCAATAGTTCAAGCATTAAAGAAATGGAAACATTATTTGTTGTCGAAGGAATTTGTTCTATATATTGATCATCAGGCCTTGCAGTACCTAAATAGTCAGGGAAAATTAAATCAGAGGCATATGAAATGGGTAGAGTTTTTACAGAGTTATACCTTTGTTTTGAAACATAGGAGTGGGAAGTCAAATAGGGTTGCAGATGCCTTAAGTAGGAGGCATACATTGATGGCAAAGATGCAGATTGAAGTGGTTGGGTTCAATGAACTTAAGATACTATACTGTATCATCTTTGATTTGCGCAGGCTTCTGGAAAGCTGCAAAGGAACCTCGCTATAAAGTGGACAGACAAGGTTGATTTCATAACCAGATGGCATTGTTATTTAAGGGAAGTCAATTATGTATCCCGAGGAGTTCCATGAGGGCAACCCGAGTAAAGGAGAAGCATAGTGGAGGAATGATAGGACATTTTGGTCAGGATAAATCCATTTCAATTATCAGTGAGCATTATTATTGGCCTCAATTGTCATAGGATGTGAAGAAGTTTGTACAAAGCTTCAGGGTATGTGAGATGGCAAAGGAGTGAGCTGTAATACAAGCTTATATCAGCCTTACCTATACCAGAGAGGCCATGGGAGGATATAAGTATGGACTTTGTTCTTGGTTTGCCAAGGACACAACGAGGGAATGATTCAGTCTTTATGGTGGTTGATAGGTTTTTGAAGATGACACATTTCATTCTATGTCATAAGACCCATGATGCAATCCACATTGTTGACTTGTTCTTCAAAAATGTGGTGAAGCTACATGGTCTGCCAAAGAGTATTGTTTCAGATTGTGACACCAAATTTGTGGGGTACTTTTGGAGGACCTTGTGGAAGAAGCTGAAGAGAGAGTTGAAGTTCAGTTCTGCACACCATCCATAAACAAATGGGCAGACAGAGGTTGTTAACAGGAGTCTAGGTAACCTAGCGAGATGTTTGGTAGGAGATAAACCCAAGGGATGGGACTTGATCTTACCCTAGGTAGAATTTTCTTACAACAATTATGTCAACAGAAGAACTGGTAGATCACCGTTCTAGATTGTGTATGGAGGTAGCCCCATAATAGCTCCATAATTGAGAAAGATGGACCAAGAGAAGAGAATAAGTGCTGAAGCTGAAGATTTTGTAGAGCACATCAAGAATATACATGAGAAGGTATGAGAACACATTAATAAGATGAATATGCAATATAAGGCCAAGGCAGATCAGAAAAGGAGGAATAAGGAGTTTTAGATTGGCGATGAAGTAATGGTCCACTTGAGGAAAGAAATGTTTCCCGTGGGAACCTATAACAAATTGAAGATGAAGAAATTCGGTCCCTGTAAGATTTTGAAGAAGCATGATTCAGGGAATGCATATGAGGTAGAGTTGCCTGATGGAATCAACATTTTCCCTGTGTTCAACATTTCAAATTTGACAGAGTATCATAAAGGTGGATTGGAGGAAGCACCAGCAATAGGGTAGTATGGCATTCTAGCACCTATTTCAAAAAGGGAGGATATTGAAGCAATCTTGGATAGTCGTGTGGGAAGGAGTACTAGAAATAGGTAGTATGAAGAATATCTGGTGAAATGGAGAGGAAGGCCTGTGGAAGATTCATCCTGGCTATCTAAGGCAGTGGTTGACCAGTTGGGTTTTCCTCAACCATCTGAGACTTGACAGGTCACTTCTCAAATTACCTTGGGTGTCTAATGCAGGAGCATCCAGTGGTGTAAGGGCAATCTTGCAACACCCAAAAATAGTTAAATTTCAAGTTTCAGTTTTTAGATGTTTTTACATTTTTGGATACCCTTTTCGTCATAATGAAATTCCCAATTTATGGTTTTTATTTTCTATTCCTGGGTTGAAAGATATTGCAGTTTTAGTTTCCCAAATTTGCACCTGAAAATCTTCTGAGTTAGATTTGAGGCACTTAGATTTTCTGGAATGGCCCTGAAACTTGCCAAAATTAGCGTAGCAGATTTTGAGTGTGTTATTGACTTCGAGACCTTTCCAACGGTTCAAATGGTTCCTGAATCGGAGTCTTAGATCAAAAGTTATGGCCTCAGGAAGTTGGCGCACTTTCTAGAAGATACAATTGCAAATGTTCTTTTGAAATTTAAACTTCAAGTTGTAATTTTTTTGTGCCAAACTGCCTAAACTCAAATTTGAATGTTGTTTTGGCTCCAAACTAAAGAGGAGCTCTATTTATGGGTGGATTTCTAATTTTTGGGTAGCTTTTTGGGGGACAATCTTGCATATTGCGAAAGGGTTATTCTGTAGCTTTCTATAACTTGCATGTGTTGTAGAACTTGGGGATTTGAGATCCTCTGCAAGTAAGAAGCTCCATTTTCTGAATAATAAAATTATTCTCTTGTTTGTGGGTTATTTTCAATGTCTCGGGCTGCGTCCTCATCAACTTCCATTGTATTTTGTAATTTCTCTAGGTTTCTTAGTCTTTGCTAACCTCTAATCTACCTAAAATTAACCCTTAGATACATTTTTTGTACAACAATTCAGACAAAATACAAGTATACTATCTCTCTTGAAATGTAAATCTCTATTAGCAAGCCTCAAGAGATAACCCCAAGGTCTCTAATGTCAAGTCTTGAGGATACATAAACAACTTAGCTAATATGTTGAAATGCTGGTAATCACAAGGGACCTTACAAATGAACAATGTTAGAAGTATAATTTCATCAGATGTAACAATATGGTGATGTTGATGATTCAAACCTTCAAGAAGGGTGTTCAAGACATGCAAAAACTAGAGGCTAAAACCGAGTCTATTCTGAAGACTCTGGGTTAGTTGCAGCTGGTCTTTTTGTTGGCTTTTCTGTTGGTTGTTTTTGTCTGACCCTCCTGGTCATTTGCGGGTGGATGCTACTTGTTCCAATTTTTTCCTTTGGTGCAACCTATTTTTTCTATTGGACTTTTTTGTCCTTCCTCTTTTGTTGTAAACTTGGTGGTTTTGGGTCCCTATAAAACCCATTTTTCCCTTTATCAAAAACAATATGGTGATGCTTTCAATCCTAAAACTAACCCAGATATAAAGAAAGAGAAAAAGAGAAGGGTTGAGAGAGATTCTAAAACTAACACCTAAGATCGATCACAACAATGATGAATGCTACAAATGGACAAATCCCCAATAAAACCAATCTCTGATTGATCAAGGACAAGCCCACAACTACACATAAATGGTGCAATATTTTAAGAAAATTGAAAGATTTCCAAACTATGAATATTCATCCACATACCCAATAATTGGCGCAATGTAAAAAAGCATTCATAGTTTAACTAAGCACAATATAGGGCCCAGACTAACTTTACATAGCAACTTACAATCAACAAATTGCTAAAAGTATGGATCGAAGATCAATCAACATCATTAATATTCACCATCCTTGCAAAAGAACTGAAATCTACCATATAACATCTGAGAATTGAGAACAAGAAACCATAAACTGTCAAAGTGTAACACAAAGTTTTCCAAATCAACAATCCAATTGCATTAACTTCTTTAGCACTACATAACAATTTCCACACTCTCTTCTCTTCTACAACTACTGACTTACAAAATCTAACTCCTAACCTAGCCAATTCTGGCTTTCTACAACTTATAATTAACTATTCTAACCTAGTCTAACCCTTTACAAATGAGGAGGCACTGACCTTTTATAGAAAATTACATTTTGAACCAATGGTCAAGATTTAATTCATCCAATGGCTGCAATTTCCCTTCTAGAAGCATCAAGTTGTTACATTTAATTTGGAAGCTCATGGTACATCATCATCCAATCAATTGCATTCAGTTACATTATGACCCAATCACATGAATTTTGAGAAAATCCTCATTGGAGAATAAAGACATCTCCACATGTCTTTCCTTGTTAAAGGAACCTCTCCAATTGGTATACAGTTGGTGGCACAGATTCATAAGTAGGTGCACATTTATTATTCATTTGTAATCTTTTCTAGATTTTCCTCCTAACACGAATCCATATGCAAGTCCCCTCTTAATTTATTTAATCCTGAAAAACAAATACAATCATTAGTAGCTCACATGTTAAAAAAAAAACCCATTCATAAAATATCGAAATTAAACTCGAATAAAATTTTGGCCTCTTAAGAAAACTTTCCATTTTTGGATTTTTTTTTTGAAATTTTACCATTTCAAGAATTTTTCATTTTCAAGAACATTTAAAATTTCAAAGAATTTTTTTCCATTTTTGGAAATTTACCATTTAGAAAAAAATGTATTTCGAGAAAAAATTCCATTTTGGGAAAAAAATCATTTTGGAAAACTTCAGGATTTTGAGGGGGTCTTGGATTTTTGAAAATGGAAATTCGAAAATCCGAGGTAGCTTGATTTCCTAAATTTTAAAAAATTGCCATTTTTGAAAATTTTCATTTTGAAAAAAAAACATTATATTTCATGGAAAAATTCCATTTTGAAAAAAAAAATCATTTTGGGAAAAAAATTTCATTTTTGGAAAATTTCGGGATTTTTGAGGGAGCTCAAATTTTCCAAAAATGAAAATTTCAGAAAATTTGAGGTAACTCAGATTACTTGAAATCCAAGCCACGTCAAAATCTGCTAAACTTCATAACTTTTTTTCTAGAAGGAATTTTCAAAAAATTCAAAAAACAACCCTGCCTAATTTTTTGCCCTCTATCATGGGTGCAAAAATATTTACAAATAACATTGAAAATTCATTTCAAAATCCCCATTTTCAAAATCCAAGATAGGTGAATTTCCCCCCAGAGCCTCAAAATATTGCTTTCATCAAACCAAGTCTAGAATTAATCCCAAAATAACCTCCCAAGAAGAGAAAAACTAAAAATTTGACCAAGCCAAGATGCAGAGATGCAAAAGAAAAAAGCAGGTCCACACCTCCGGTGGGGTGTGTGCAAAAATTGCACAACAAATGGCGACTCCTACTGGGAAAATGCTCTAGAGAATTTTGATGATGAACAAGAATCATGAACCCAAAATCTCTGGTTGTGATCTCCTATCAGGCAAACAAATCAAAATGCAAGATCAAAGAATCAGAACCAAACATAGATTGAACCTTACATAAACTAAAAATTCAAGTGTGTGCAAGTGAGTTCATTTCCCTCCTTGAGCTACTGCAAAAACCAAGCTCAGTCAAGGTAGGCTACGTAAAGATTCTAGCTCTAAAAGCAACCTGGATAGAGCCTCGCTTCCAGTTAAGCATCCATAGCCTCGACGAGGTTATCGTTACGATTCTCCCAAACATAGGTCTACTACCAGCCAAGCGTTCATAGCCCCAGTAGAGATATTCAGATACTCCTAATAAGTTGAATTCATTCTTTTGATTTTCAATATATATATATATATATATATATATATATTTATATTCTTTTCTTTTCATTCATTCCTCATTTCAACCTGTAAACAATGAAGTTCACACTCAGGGTTGAGAACCACAGTGACGCTTAAGCAAAAATAGGATTTTTCACCCAAAAAGACCTTACAAGGACCCTACTACAACCTCAAAATTCTTAAGATGTATGAAATATATAAGATTTCAAAATACTTCAGGTTCCAATCAAACCAATGACCCATCCTCTTTAAATAAAACATTCAGACCACCTGACACTAACAAAAGATCTCCACCATCCATTCAAGACACATGATTAAAGTCCATCAATGAAATACTCAGAACAGTCCTAGATAATGAATAATTATTGTGCAAGAAAGACAATTCCCCAGCTAGAAAATATAGAAACCCAAGCTAAAGAAGCAAAACAACAACCAAACCAAAACACAAAGCAAACCTAAACTAACTAAAACAGAAGCAAACTAAAAGCCATCTAAACTAACCAAAGAAAACTAATCCTAAATAAATCTATCCTAAAGAAAACAAAAACAGACTAAAACAAAAGAAAAGCAAAGAAAGCTGCATTTATTCAAGTCAACATTATATACAAAGAGACTCAAAGTGGCTCATTATCAGACAAGGCGAACTTAGTCCCACCCCCATATGGTTAATGAATGCATGGACAAGTATTAATGTAATGGTAACCGTCCTTAAGAATGAAAATGTGTCTTTATACTCAGCAAAATAAATCTCGACATTGTAGCATTCAAACTCAACCTCATAATCAAGAATAATCAATAACTGAGGTAACTCATTAGGACCATGATTAACCCATATGCAAGTAGTCTTTCCTAAACCTCCATAATTAAATTGATAAGCTTTAAAAATTTTAGTAAGGAAAGAAACAACTTGATTTTGTACTATTGTAGATTGAATTTGGTATTCATCATTCCTTAATTATGAAGAGTTGATCCTAGCATCATTAGGAGGTCTCCAATGATGATACAACAATCCCCTCATGTTGGAAACATGCAAAATAGAATAAGAGGCATCACTATGTAGTGAAAAGTGGAATTTAGATTGAACAAATTCAGAATTATCAAAATGGAACTTTTCACCTGTTGGAGCATTTCCATGAGGAATTAGTGAGAAAATTTTATAACCCTCATCATGCACAACAACTTTCTTAGTAGGATGCTCATTAGGAGGCATCACAGACTGATCTTTAAGCATATTTTCACCTACAACAGTGTGATCCAGCTCATCAATAATGACTGCAACATTACTTTCTCTAGCATCATTCAAGTTTTCCTGCACATCAATATGAACCACATTAGCTATCTCATCATTACTGCATAAAGTCTATGAATTTTCAGTGCTTAATTCATCAATAGATAGAGGAAAAACAAAAATTGATAAATGGAAAGACTCACTAAATTCATCTTCTATTGGTTCAGATTCAAATCCTTGATCATAACCATCAAGAACATTAGCTTCTTTATCAGCAACATCAACTCCTTCAGTTTGTTTTGTGAGACATTCATTGGCAACTTGTTGAAGTTCTTCTATCAGAGACTTGTTTGATGTATCCTTTTGTGAATCTCTTGTATGTTGTGGCAGCTGCACTTGTTCTTCCACCTCTTTTATGGTTGCCTGGCACTAGAAGCATGTGAATTCAGAATACTCTTCCCCATGTATCCTGCACCAAGCTGGTAACAACTACTCTTCTAGGCAGACACTGTAACTCAGAATTGACCAATATTTTATAATTCTGGCAACAAAATCTTCATATCTAGTCTATATTAGATCCTCATTCTAGATGGGAGGAGCTTGTATGGTAAGTCCTTTCTCTTATAGCTCATCCTCCACTGTATTGTGAGAAATCTGACTAGCCTCTGTAAGAACATCCTCCTTGATTTTTATAGGTAGCTCTCCACTTAAATTTTCCTTTGTTAACTCTAATGCCTTAGATTTGTCTTCCTTACACTCAGTCCCTTCCAGAGCCATCTCAACATCAGCTGCAACACCATTTATGGATTCAGAATTTTTTGGCTTCTCTGTAGTGCATTCCTTGTCTGACTTTTCTTTCCACTCTAGGTATCTCCCAACTTTAATGATAATGTCCACAGAGGAATGGAAAGTAAACTATGAATGGAATACATTATGAACTCTACACCATTTAGATGAGATGAAATCTTGCAAACACTTACCTCCAACAAGTTGATCTTCAACTATTTGTGTAAATACCTCAATTGTAACATCAATAAACTCCAAATCTACAAAGGCTAATGGTTTAGGTAGGGTTTGCATGAAAATGCCTCTTTGCAAAATCCTTTCGATTTTACCCAAAAATTCTAAATATTCCAACTCATTGTGCCTATAGGTATTATGAATTCTGCACTTGTCTGATAATGTATAGTGATGCAAACCCTTACTACTCCAAAGATCCAATCTCTTGTTTAGAGACTCACAAAGTTGAGGAAAATCAATATGAAAACTATCCCCATCATGAAAAACATAAGACTGCTTTTCCATCTTGACTCAAAATATGTATTTTCCGATTTAGAGATCTATCATATCTCATATTTTCAACATGATGGCTCATTCAACTTACAACAAAGTTGATTTATGCTCATGCCCTCCTTCTAGCACCAATCTATTGATGGTGTTTTCTACACAACAACTCAAACATAATACAAGTATCCTATCCCTCTTAAAAGGTAAATCTCTATGAGCAAGCCTCAAGAGATAACCCCAAGGTCTCTAATGTCAGGTCTTTCAAGACAATACATAAACAATTTAGATAATATGTGAAAATGTTGGTAATCACAAGGGTCCTTACAAATGAACAATGTTGGAAGTATAATTTCATCAGATATAACAATATGGTGATGCTTTCAATCCTAAAACTAACCCAGATATAAAGAAAGAGAAAAAAAGAAGGGTTGAGAGAGATTCTAAAACTAACACATAAGATCAATCACAACAATGATGAATGTTGCAAATCGACATATCCCCAATAAAACCAATCTCTGCTTGATCGAAGACAAGCCCACAACTACACAGAAACAGTGCAATCTTCTAAGGAAATTTGAAGATTTTCAGACCATGAATATTCATCCACATACCCAATAATTGACGCAATGTAAACAAGCATTCATAGTTGAACTAAGCACAATATAGGGCCTAGACTAACTTTACACAACAAATTACAATCAACAAATTGCTAAAAGTATGGACCGAAGATCAATCAACATCATTAACATTTCACCATCCTTGCAAAAGAACTAAAATCTACCATATAACATCTGAGAATTGAGAACAAGAAACCATAAACTGTCAAAGTGTAACACAAAGCTTGCCAAATCAACAATCCAATTGCATTAACTTCTCCAACATTACATAGCAATTTCCAGTCTCTCTTCTCTCCTACAACTACTGACTTACAAAATCTAACTCCTAACCTAGCCAATTCTGGCTTTCTACAACTTATAATCAACTATTCTAACCTAGTCTAACCCTTTACAAATGACACTAACTCATTTGACTGCAAAATCCGATGAAAATTTCTGACGAAAGATGTATAAATTGATGTATTGTTGAGTACTTGTGATATTTAATGTGTAATTTTCAAAAAATTTAAAGTTTATCCCTGATGTTCGTCAAAATTTTGACTAACATGGGTTCATCGAACTATCGACAAACGATTGCATCAAAATTTCGACAAATCGTTTCGTCGAAATTTTAACAAACGTGGAAAATTAGAAAAAAAACAAAATTATGGCTAACATAAATAACAGCGATTTCTCCTATTTATTGTGACAGTGTTTTGCTATACTTGCAAATTTTCTCTACTTGCGAATTTTCTCTACTTGCGACAGTTTGTGGAGAGCTAAGGACTATTTTCTTGGGAAAAATCAGAAAAAATTCAAGAAGATATCGCCAGGTTGAGGGTAGTGATTGTCTTTTTCCAAAATTCATTTGTGAAGTCATATTTGTACTTCTAGGTTTGAAAATCATATTTTAAAGCAA
>VDFB02022726.1:0-13042 GCA_007258455.2 Sequoia sempervirens | reverse complement strand
AGGCTATAGGCCTGCCCTCTTGACTGAACACTCCTCCTACTACCACTCCACTTGCATCACATTCAACAGTGAACAACTTGTCAAAGCTAGGTAATAAGAGAATTGGTTGAGTTGCCACTTCTTGTTTCAGTTTCTCAAACCCTTTCCTGGCTTCTTGATTCCACACAAACTTAGTTTTTATACCACCCTTGATTGTATCTAAGACTGGTGCACATATACCACTAAAATTCCTTATGAATTTCCTATAAAATTGAGCTAATCCATGAAAACTTCTTACCTCTATCCTTGTGGTTGGTGTAGGCCAGTTTAGGATAGCTTCTACCTTGCTTGGATCCATCTTCAATGATCCTTTGGACACTACAAAACCCAAGTAGACAAGATCTTTCTTAAAGAACTCACATTTCTCTAGATTGATTGCCAATTTCTCTTCTTGCAACCTTCTAAGAACTTGCTCCACATGTTTCAAATGCTCTTCTACTGTCTTACTGTATATAAGGATGTCATCAAGATACACTACCACAAATATCCCTGTAAAATCCTTTAGCACTTCATTCATGAGCCTCATGAATGTGCTAGGGGCATTAGAGAGACCAAATGGCATAACTCTCCATTCATATAACCCATCATTTGTCTTAAATGTTGTCTTCCACTCATCACCATCCTTAATTCTGATATGATGGTATCCACTCTTGAGATCCAACTTTGTAAAGTACTGAGCTCCTCCAAGACAATCCATTAAATCTTCAATTCTAGGAATAGGAAATCTATATCTGATTGTGATTCTATTTATTGCTCTAGAATCAGTACATAACCTCCATTTACCTCCCTTCTTTGTTGCCAAAACCACTGGTACTGCACATGGGCTGATGCTCTTTTGAATCAATCCTTGATCCAACAATTCTTGCACTTGCCTAGCTACCTCTAGGTTCTGATCTGGTGTAAGTTTGTATGCTGCTTTGTTAGGTAATGAAGCTCCAGGTATGAAGTCAATTTGATGACTTATGGCTCTCTTTGGTGGTAGAGTTGCAGGTGTACCATCACTGACTATACTCTTGTACCTATTAAGCAACTTTTGGACTGCTTCCGATAGGACTGTCTTTTCAGCCTTATCTTCCTCTTTAGGTTGTATCATAACCACATATCCTTCATTCCCTTGATGTAGGTTCTTAAGGAACTCTTTACCACTGCTCAACATGATGTTTGGTGTCTTTGATTGTCCTTCATCTTCTTCTGACAGTGACTGCAACTTGAAAGTCTTCCCGTCCTTCTTGAATGAGATGGTGTTCTCTTTCCCATCATACATCACCTTCTGTCATACCGCCATGGTCTGCCCAAAGAGTAGATGGCATGCATCCATGGGTAAAACATCACAAACTAACTTGTCTTTATATCCTCCAATGGAAAACTCCACCGGGCATTTGCTCATTCACTAAAACACTGGCCCCTTTGTTTAGCCATGTGACCTTGTAAGGGTTAGTATGGGGTACCTTTTCCAATTTTAGTTTCATTAATAATTTCCTCTCGAGATTATATTGTTTATTGAACCTCGAATCCACTATGACTTTGCATACTACCAAGTATCTTTTGCACTCTTACTCTAAATAGAGCTCTTTCTCTGCTTAGGTTCTCCCTTGACTGGCCGCCTAATCAACTCTAAGTAAACACATTATCTTCCTGCCTCAAATTCAATATGATCGATCTTAGATGCCTTGGGACTCATAGTGTCCTCTCAGCATAAGCCACTCTCTTTCATTGCTTGATGAAGATGCTTCTCCCATCTATAAGCAAGATGACCTATTTTACTACAATGGTAACACACTTTAGTTTGCAAAATAAGAATTGCTCCTGCTTGCTCCTCTTCCTCCTGCTTGAACCTCCTTGAGGTCCTCTAGCCCTATTATATCCACCTCCTTGTAGATGTTTCACCTCCATGCCTGTAGTTTTGAATTTCCCTTGATTTCTTTGGTCACTGCCTCTACCTTGGTAGCCACCACGTTGCCCTCTTTGATCTCTTTGATCTCTGCCTTTTCCTCTGCCCTTAGAAGCCTGATCTTGCTTCCTCTTGTTCCTTTCCTCAATCTTGTTAGCCAATTGATAACATTGGTGTACTGTCTTGGGCCTTAGTAGAGCCATCTCCTCTTGAATGTTCCATTTCAAGCCATTAAGGTATCTAGCCACCTTGAGACTCTCATCCTCTGTCACATTAGACCTCATGCAAAGTTTTTGGAACTCCTTAGTGTAGGTGTTTACATCTTGGTCTCTTTGCCTTAGGCTTTGTCTCTTCTGTAACCTAATCTCATAGCCATTCAGTATATATAGGCTTCTCTTATTTTGGCAACCATTCCTTTCCAAGTTGAAATAGGCTACTTACCTTCTTTTTCCCTCTCTATCTGAATGAACTTCCACCATGTCACAACAGATCCTCTTAGTCTTGACTTGGTCACCTTTACCTTCTGTGCTTCAATGACTCCATCACACTCAAAATGGTTTTCCATTCCCTCTATCCAGTCCATGACCACTAAATAGTGGTATGCCTTCAAGTGCTTTTCCACTCAAATCTTTCAATGCCTTCAAGAAAGGCTCCTCCTTCAAAACAGGGTCAGGTTTAGGGGTCTTATCTTCCTCTGCAACCTCTTCTTCCTTTGGTATTCTTCCTTCAAATTGTGCAGTCCTCACTGCTTGTTCAAGCTGGGCTATCCTTTCCCTCAATTGTCTATTATCTTCCTCCTGCTCTTCAACCATCTTGGCTAATTGTGCATTTGTCACCATGACGGTAGTATCACTTGACTCAACCTCTGACATATATTACTCTTTCCCAAATCTTTAACTTGCTTTGATACCAATCTGATAGGGGAGGGTTGGATGAGATAATCACTGTCCCATGCTCTGGGTCACTCCTAGGCAAACCCCTTTGGTGTTACTCTCCACCTTCTTAACCTATAGGTCCCTAAGCCTGTTAGGAACCCTTGGTCCTCTTGGCCAACCCTACTATCATCTGCATACACCTAACCAAGTCAACCTTGGTGCTTACCCCTCTATTCTTTCCTTGTCCCTTAATCTTCCTAAAGGCCAACTAACTCTCCAAACCTTCCCAACCTATTGCAGGGGCATGTGGTGTCTTCTATAGCTTCAAAACCATCCCTCCATGGTTCTTGATTAGTCACAAGTCTTCAAATCTCCATCGCTTCCCTCAAACCCTAGTCTAGGGTTTAAGAAGGGCTAGTAGCCCTTAAGCCTCAATTAGGCCTCTTAGCCCAAGAAATTAGGCTATAACTCCAAACCTGTTAAGATTCATCACAAACTCCTTTTTGAGACCCTGGTTCAATTGCCAACCTCAAGGAATTTTGGGGTTTTGGGCCTTTATAGGCCGTACATAGGCTCAACCCTATTTTTGTGGGAATTAGGACTTTTTAGGCCTCTTCTTGGACACACAGTGAATTGTTTGCTTCTTTTAGCCACCAAATGGATTGGTGATGACTCTTGCTTCTTGCAAAACCTTTGTAAGGTCTCCTACAATCACCACACACCCTGAGTTTCCAGTAAGTAGACACCCCTGCAATGTTGGTGTCTTTTTTCCACTGTCTTTCCTAACCGGGCATAGCCAAGCTCACCTAGGAGAAGACCTTTTCCATGGAACCTTGATTTCTACAACCTCCTACATCTATCCTATATACAAGCATGGATCTTAGCCTCATTCCCACGGACTATACACCAGGTATAGTGGAAAATAGAGGTCTAAGACTCCATGGATAGCAGTCTGCTAAAAATGATCAGCAATAAAAAAGAACAAAACCTACTAGAACAAAGCTTGGGAATGATGAAACAACAACTCTAAAAACTACACAAAGCTTGTAAGATAGCTACCACATGTGCTACACACTGCTCAACACCAAGAATTCTCCATTAGCACAACAAAAAGAACTAAAAAATAGAAAATTGCAAGAAATTCAATGCTCTTTCACATGCATAGTAAACTCAAACAAATACAATGCTTTTTCCAACCCTCATTCCAATTCGAGGATTACCTTTTAAAGGCTTCCAAGGTGGTTACCTCTCCATTACTCGGACTTAACCACCTTATAAGGCCAAAATTGCATAATTGCAACATTTTGGCTTTATTTCCTAAATTCTAGTGATTCCTAGTGAAAACAAGTTAAGAAACTCATTCACTCAACCACAAGCTACTGAACCACATTCCTTCTAACATATCCTAACATCTACTAACACTACTAATTCAAAAATTAAATGGTCAACATGACCTTGAAGTATTAAAACTCAAAATTGCTTCCTAGGCTTCCCAAATTGCCTAAATGTTTCCTAATGTTACCTTGGTGCTCCTGCACCACATTCCACCCCACGCTCTCAGAATTTTGTCAATATCATCTAGAAGGGGGGTCTCGACACCCAACTAAGCCACTTCCACCACGTCTACATTGTCTAGCAAGGTTGCAACTTTGAATACCATCCTTAGTAGCAATAGATACTAGAGTTTTGATAGATTCAAATCCAACAGTGAGGCAAGGAAGCACGAGGATATGTCTGAGTTTTCCCTCGTCTGATTGCTCAAGAAGCAAAACTTCTTCCCTATCACCATCCTCATAGCTTTAAGGCACAAGATGTCCTTATTAAGGAAAATCTGCTTGAGCCTCTGATCAATAATGAAGCCTATAAAGGCTGATTGCTTCTTTGAGCAACACAGTTTGATCAAGGTTTCCATCTTTGTTGTGTTTGACTGTTAGATCTTCAATATAAATAGGCTAAAGCCATTGAGTGTTACAAAACTACCAACCTTGCTTCATTAATTACCTCTGCATCTACCTCCAATATCAATCGCTTCCATACAGCTTGTTGAAGGTGGATATAAATTCCCTTGGGTTGTAGTACTTG
The DNA here is from genome assembly GCA_007258455.2 of Sequoia sempervirens. Taxonomy (NCBI): domain Eukaryota; kingdom Viridiplantae; phylum Streptophyta; class Pinopsida; order Cupressales; family Cupressaceae; genus Sequoia; species Sequoia sempervirens. Next base: position 8,155 of record VDFB02022726.1, on the reverse strand, counting down.
TTTGCTCTAGATGTTTGCTTGAGGAGGTGTATGATCTATCCTTTATAGCTCTTCTCCCATGTTATTTCCACAAATACCAAAATCAACTGATCTTGCTAAAGATCTATTTGATGGCCGAGTTAGGGGGTATTGAATGTTCATGTCCAATTTTTCCAATCTTCCTCATGCGATTGATCTCCTCAATGCTCTGATAACAAAGAATGTAAGCCCTGTGTTAGATTTGTCTCCTCTCCTATTCTTGGAATACGATTGGATTTCCTTGGTGGCCAAGATGATGTATTAGTTGTTGTCACCTCCTTTTAGTGGGGGTGCCCATGTGCTTGATTGTCCATGGTTGGCTCAAACTATTGCCCCTTTTTGGAACATGGACAAGACCCTTATTTTTCATTAACTCCTTTGTTGGCCAGAGCATATGCGTCTTTATTCCCTTCTTTGTAAATATGATTTATGGTGCAATTCTCAAATGTTTGCATTATCTTGACTTCCTTGGTGAGGAGAGCTCAAAGTTTCCAATTGGAGGTATTGCCACTTCTAAGAGTTGCATTGATAACCAAGGCTAAGTCCCCTTCTATTGCAATCCTATCCAATCCTAATTCTTTGCAAAGCTTCATCCCATGTATGATAGCTAAGAATTATGCTTCATTGTTTGTACCTTCTGAAAACCTCTTAGCCGAGGATGAGATTGTACTCACTTGCCAATCCTTGATGATACAACCTACTCCTGATGGACCCAGATTCCCTTTGGACGCCCTGACAAAATTTAGTTTGTATTACCCCTGTGGAGGGGGAGACCAAACCACTGAAGCTTTGGCTTGCTCAGTCCCAATTCCACCACTCCCAACCCAAGTCAGAACTCGAAGGGAGGTCCAAGCTGCGTGTAGTTTCACCTCCCACTCTGAAAATATTTTATCCTTGGTCACTTTCTGGTTTAGTTTTGCATTCAAATTTTCAATTATAATAGCCTCAATCTTTTAGATGAGGGAAGTCGGGCACATTCTCTTATCTTGAAATAACCTCCTATTTCTTTCCTTCCATAATTCCCATACCACTATTGATGGTTGGTTGTCCATAGATCCCCAAATATTGATTTCTTTTTTAAGAGAGGCCATGACTGAAACCAACTAAGCAGATCATATGGCATAGTATAGGCCCACCCCAACCTAGTGCACAACCAACTCCAACACTCTTGTGCATACGGGCATCCCAAGAGAAGATGATTGGTAGATTCTTCGGCTTGTTCACACATCACACATCTAGACGGATCATGGTATCCTAGGCGGCAAAACCTTTCAGCTGTCAATATTTTGTTTTGTTTTGTATTGTTTCCCATGCAAATGTTCTTGCCTTAGGGAGGAAAATATTACTCCAACATAGATGGATGGGAAAAATATATATAATCCTCCCTCTTTCATTGTACAACATCTTGTATCCATCCTTGGAATTGTAGCTTCTCGTTTTGGACCCTGCCTAGATCAAGGTATTGTTGCCATCTCGCAGGGTCAGAAATTTGTTCTACAAAGCTTCATTCAACTATTGCACTTCTCTGGGTGGTAAGTTTAGGTCAAAGATGTCCCTCCACTTCCAGTCTAGCACTGTATTGTCCTCATTTGGGACTATGTAGTCCTCTACTTTGTCTCCCCAGATGTTTTTTAGAACCTATTTAAACTCCCTTACTTCTATCATGTTGTCTAAACTTGGTAGGCCAACCCAAGATTCCTCCCAAAATAACGCCTTACTTCCATCCTTCACATCCCATGAAAGATAATCACAGATGATTGGCTTGAATTTTTGCATGAAGTTCCATATTCAGGATCCAATTGGAGGATTGGCAATTGTAAGGATGACATCGTTGTTTTCATCTTTTAAGTACTTGTGGTACATGATTTCTTCCCATTTTATTTGTGACTCACAGTGCATATGCCATACAAGTTTTTCCCCAAGTTTTTTGTCTTTCAAGTCCAGGTATTTGAAGCCCAACCCTCCATCTTCTTTAGATTTGCACAATTTCTCCAAGGAAATCATGAAAATTTTCCTTTTCTCATCATTACCTTGCCAAAAAAATTGTCTATAAATCTTTGTCAATTGGGCAGCAAGCCTACTTGGGATGCATAATATCAACATCAAGTAAATTGGAAGAGTTGATAGCATAGATTTTATCAATATTATTCTGCCTACCTAGGTCATCCATCTTGCTTTCCATGAATTCAATTTCACACCCGTTTTGAGATTGAGTGGATCCCAAAGGCCAGTCAAGCTTACTCCCATTGCTAGTTGTATACCTAAATAAGTACATGGAAACTCTCCCTTTTTAAAGCCTAACACCCTTAATATTTCCTACTCCTTTTGCAATGATGTATTGAAGAAAAAAATTTGATTTTCTTTTGTTTACTGTTTGCCCTAAAGCTTTGCATACTTTATGAGGACTGAGCTTAGGTATAGCACCTCCTTCCTCTTGGTTTCTCCCTTTAGTGTTGTGTCATCAACAAATTGGTGATGAGATACTACCTTAATGTTACTTGTGACCCTTATTCCTACAATTTGAGAGGAGTTAATGCCAAGGGAAATTGTTCTACCAAGGGCTTTTTCCATCAAAATTTATAGAAATGGGGAAATTGGACCCCCTACCTTAGCCACCTTGATACCTCAAAGAAACCCTTCAATGTTGAATTTACCAAGACTGAAAATATGGGTGTGGAGATGCAATTGAAAATACAATTTAGCCATTTCTTGTTGAACCCAAAATACTCAAGGACTTTGCTTAGAAATCTCTAGTCTACAATGTCATAGGCTTTCTTTATGTCCAGTTTGATTATCATACTAGCCTGTTTGTTCTGCCGAATTGAGTGAATTGCCTCTTGGGCAATGATGATTCCATCCATAATTTCCCTCCCTGGTATAAAGCATGTTTTCTCCTCAGTAATCACCGGTGGAAGGATAACCTTTAGCCTATTTGCCATGGACTTTTTCATAACCTTCTATATTGTGTTGCACAGGTCAATTGGTCTATAATCATCCAGTGAATTTGTGACTTCTTTCTTGGGAACTAGAGCTATGAATGTGTTATTTACTTCCTTAATAAGGTTGCCCAAGTTCCACGAAGCTTCGATCACATCCACTAGCTCGTCACCAAGCAGTCCCTAAAACTTTTGAGAGAAACCATTCGGTAGACCATCCAGACCAGGGGCTTTATCCGGGTACATCCGGAAGAGGGCTGCCTTTATTTCTTCCTTGGAGAATTTTTCATTGTGTATCTTGTGTTTCATCCTTTGTGACTAATTTTGGGATGCTTCACAAAAGCTTTTGCTGGTAACATAGATTTGAACCTTCAATGTTGTTTAGCAAATCATTGAAGAATCTCACCACTTCTTTAGCTATTTCTTTTGGGTCCTCTATTGTAGATCCATCCACTCGCCTTAGACTTGTTATTATGTTCACACTTCTTCTCTACCTTGTACTGTTGTGAAATATTTTTTTGTATTTGTCCCCCTCTTTGAGCCAAACCTCGCTTGAATTTTGTTTCCAAAAGATCTCTTCTTTGGCCAAAATGTCTTCATATCTCCCTAACAAATCTTTTTCTTTGAGGTAGCTTTGCAGGTCCATACCATTTTGCATTATGTCCTCTTCCACACCCTGGAGATCCACCTCTATACTTTCCTTTGTTTCAAAGATATTTTTGAAACAACTCTAATTCCATTCCTTTATCTTCTGTTTCAACCACTTCAACTTTGTGATCAAGCAGTACATCTTAGATCCTATTACTCGAATCCCCGCCCACCATTCTTCTACTAGGCTCAGAAAGCTTGGGTCTTTTAGACACATATTCTCAAATTTGAAGGGGGAGCAAGAAGGACTTCGATCCTCTTAGATATCTAGTTGTATTGGAAGATGATTTGAACCTACGCTGAGACAAATGGTGGCTTCGAATGTGTATGGGAAAGTGACCATGCCCCCCCAAAATAAGAACCTATCTAGTTTCTCAGCTATCATGCTAGGCCCTTCTCTCTTGTTTGTCCATGTATACACATCGTTTCTAAAATCTATATATTCAACAATTGGTTTCTTATGATTCATTCTCTGAAGTCTCTTTGGGATTGGTTCTCCTTTTGAATTCCTCCCAACTTATCCTTTTCTTCTAATACTGCATTGAAATCTCTAGCTAATATGAGGTTTTTCCCTTGCATTTCCATCAATAATGCTTCAATTTCTTTCCATAGACTCCGCTTTCTTAAGTAGGAATTGGGCCCATACACATTGACAAGTCCAAATTTAAGCTTGGAGTGGATGCTGCTCACCTAGCAACACTGCCAATGTGGTTTTCTATAAGCATTTCCACCTATACCAAACTTGGTTTCCAGAAAATTGCAATGCCTCTTTAGGCTCCGCTCACTTGGACACCTTCACCATTCCATCCTACAATCTTCTTTTTAAGTGACTCCAAGTCTTCTTTGATTAGTTTTATTTCTTATACTAAGACTATATCTGCCTTGGTCAAAGCAAGCCTTCTTTTGACTAGGCGTTGTTTGTTAGGGGCATTTAAGCCCCTAATATTCCATGATAGAAGCCTCTTGGTGACCCAAGAAGGGGAGATCCCTTCCCTATTTTCAGAAATGTGGTGAGCTTCTTTTGTCCATCCACATCCCCATCCAAATTTCTTAGTTCCTGTAGTGATTTATTCCCTCTGGTCCTCCCTTTCCCACAATCTGGCTTGGTTTTGTGGCTAAGAGTTGTTTGATCCCTAATTTTCATTTGGGGGATACATCCTTGATCTTCTAGACTCCGGCCATAGCCTCCAACATCGCTTTTGATCCAATGGAAGAGCACCCCCTATTAAGCCGCCTCTTTCAGATTTCCAGATCCTTTGTATTGTCTGAGGGGAATACCATGTTCTAAATTGCCTGGTTCTAATCTCCCACTGCATATCCCATGGCTAGCTTCAAGAAGCTCTCATTGATATCTTCCCCCATATTCACTACCTTAGATTCCCATCATAGGCCAAATTCCATTCTAGCTAGCTTTTTCGTTGTATCTACAACATCCTCTTGTTCGAAGCCCGTGGCATCCTTATTTCTTTTCATTTCTTGTCCCACAATGGCCTCAATCTTATCACTAATGTATTTCTCTAGTAGATCTATTTCCTTCATTAGATTTTGGGTGATCCCATAATACTAGTTTACAACTTTTGGCCTAACTGGACACTGAAATATTTTTTCTAACTAAATCTTCACTTTTGGGCACCTATAGCGGCTAAACTGTGAAGAATTTAAAGATGATGCAAACTAGTGACTTGTCACATTTTGTTTGTAGATTCTAAATATATTTTTAAACAAAAAATTAAATCGACAGACCTCTTTTTCCATATCCTTCTAAAACTAGTTTTTTCAGTAAACAACATTTTAAGGAGTGACGCTCATCGTATAACGCATAACCTTTTTTTCGCATGAAGGATAATTTTTTTTTTTTTTTTGAATTTAGATTTGTAACTACGATATCTAGTACTTCCAATTGGTTAGATAGTGTTTTATTGAACAATTTTTCCTAATCAAGTTTTGAGGTCAAAACCACTACACTGCATATAGGTGACTATATAACACAACTTTTTTTTGTATGTACCAAAAAAATTTGTTGGATCAAAGATTTCAATATCTCTGCACTCATATTTTTCAAAAATCAATAATCGCTATTTTCCCTTTACATGTACGTAACATAGAACTTTATTTTTGGTGAAAAACCTATGTTTAATAAACTAAAAAACCAAATACATAATAAAACCAAAACATATTAAAATTATATTCATTGAATACATCGTTTCGAGGACTACCATCATACAATTGGGTCTGTGAAGTATCCTCAATTTTCATCCTCAACCCGAGCTTCAAAGCACAATTTTCTAGACATTTTGGTACCTCGGGTTGAGAAGGTGGGAAAAGGGGGTTCGTGAATTGTGGGGCTTGGAGGAACCCCTTAGGGTTTGCTCAAACACTAAGTTTCATTCAACCCCTTTCAAAAAAATGTTTTCTTTGTTTTTTTGGAAGGAATGGTGGTACTCAAGATTTAATGGGTTTATTTCAACTGTGTTCAATCAACCCCTTTGGTTTTAGAAATTCGAACCAAAGGGTTCATTCAACCCACAAACCATTTTTAAGGGTCATTTTTGTAACTTTTCCTTCGCTACTCAAATTGTAAAACCACTTTTGTGGGTTTACCCTTTCTTAACTCCTCAAGATAGACATACTTCCTTATGATTGTTTCCCTAAAATTTCCTTCATGCTTTTGATCTTCAGCTCAATCATCATTTCCTGTGTTGATCTCTTTGTTCGTCTTTTCCTTTGTTGACAACCATTGGGTTTGAGGTCTAAGAACTAAGTGTATCTTTCTCTAAACCTACCATCTAAAATATATTTCTCCTATTGTTTTCTCCTCTAGCCTCCTTTTCGAAAGCAACTAACTATGTATTTTGCTCGAATGCACTTTGCTCTTTTTGTTGTGTCAATTGTTATCTTCTAAAGCCATTCTCCCTTCTAGTGATGGGGATTTCTAGGTTGTCCAAAAAGTCCTAATTCAAGTTGTTTTATGTCCACCAATATTTTGATGTTCCCGATTTCCCCCAAAAAATCTTCTTCAAAATCAATGAAAGTTCCTAGGGCTCTGCCGATTTTCCTTATAGTTTCTTCACTCCAATATTCTGAGGGCAGATTTTCCAAAGTGATCCAGTGTGGGAAATATTTTGACTTGTGTTGTTTAGGATTATAATTTGGCTCCCAGTCCATTTTATAAAAACAAAAACCCTTAAAGAATAATGGTTCCCCATATAAAAATTTCTCTTTGATCTCTCGATCTATACATTCTAACAGGAGGAAATTTTCAAATAGGGTTTTAGCTCTTACCCGGCCTTCATAGTGTTCGGCGAACCATTCTATTATTTCTTGGTTTGATGCATCACCTCCAGTCCACTTGAAAAAAATGCCACATTCCTTTAGGTAATACCATTGCGACTGCATATAGATGGTTGTAATCTTCATAATTTTGCTTCTTCAATCTGGAGGGGTATAGGGCTTCCTGCTCTATAAGTTCACCTTCAAAACCCATTTTTTAACTGGCTATTTGGGGCCCTCTCTTCCATTTCTCCTCCCTTTTTTGGCTTAAAAATGGGTTTTCCATGGATCCCAGGCAGAATCCATCTTTCCCTTCAAATGGTAAGGAGGTCTCCCGAGTTTTTGATTCCCTAACCACCCATACCGACGCATTGGTTGTTACCTATGGCTCCAGTTGTCAAATGTTTGGGGACCTGCCTCTACGGTTCTTCCATCAACTCGATGGCCACCTGCCTGCCAAATTGTGGCCTTCCTCCTCTAGCCTCTAGTATTTTGTTGCCTTCATGCGTTTCACTGCCTTTGTCACTCCATCATATGTAATGTAATTAATTATAATATATAGCATTTACATATTACAATAAAGGTTTATTTAATTTAATGAAGTCATTACAAAAAATAGAAATAAAAATTGAACACATTACATTGAAGATTAAAATGGTAAATACATGATTAATTTAATAATATTTGTCAAATTAATTAATTTATAATGCTTTTAGCCTTTCTTGTTCTGCTTTCCTCTTCGCTAGTGTTTTTCCTTTCTTCATTTTTTTCATATCTATCATATGTGAAGGGTGGCATAATTCATAGTCCTTTGAAGGACTTTACACACGAAATCGCTACAATTTGAGGAAACCAAACTTCTACCTATAAAAAAATAATCAATGAAAATAATGCAAAGGATTATAGTGAAAACAAATAAATTGTGATGACATTAAATCATAAAATAAGGTATATTAAGATTGAAAAATATTTAAAATAATTTTATAAAGGGTTGCGGCCTAAACACCTGGCTCACGGCCTATGAAATGGGTCGCAACCCATTACTGAGGCCACTGGACCTCTATTTTTTTTAAATTATTTCAATCACAATTCAATGGATATTTTTCAAGCAACTACACTGTTTCATTAATAACTATATTTAATTCAGTATAGGGCCAGTGTTTAATTTTTAGTCATTTCCAACAATTTCATGTGTGAATACTTTCACTAATTCGTTAAAATAGTTGTGAACATGTAACTAAACTATTTCATTAATAACTATATTTAATTTAGTATAGGGCCAA
>VDFB02022725.1:0-27132 GCA_007258455.2 Sequoia sempervirens | reverse complement strand
TTTGGAAAATTTGAGAAGACAAATTTTCATTCATGAATTTGCTGTAATAGCAAAGATTTTTTTTTCTATTTGTTTGTACTTGTGTAGGCTACAATGCATCAAATAGCATAAGTGCAATAGCCATAATACATATCTAGCATGTTTCATGTTCTTTCTTTGGTTGCACTATGATATTATCTTGCCCTAAAGTGCTCATAACAAGTAAGGGCAAGCAGTTGGACTAAATTATTCTATTCTATTGAATATTTTTTTCTAATTTTTTTGTAGTTTGGTGTACACACAGGTGTGTTATCCTATCCTTCCAACGAGAAATCTTCTTTTTTCTATGTTTCCTAAATGCTAGCTCAACAAGTTGTGAGCACCATTTTTTGTTTGGGGATAGCCTCTTATACACATTGAATCCCATAAAATATACTCATCTGCCACAAAGATTAACTAGAAGTGGTCAGGTACTCAAACTATGCTTTGTACGTTTTGGAGTAAGTCTGACAAAGTATACCATCATACGGTTGTCTTCTTGTTATCTTATGATCCTAATACACCTATTTTAATATAATCCAGACAAATTAATACCACAGGAATTGGGCATAGTGATTAGATATTTGTGTTATGTAAAAACAATACATAGTACATACTTCTATCTCTTAAACAAGCCTTTAAGGGTTTTGCTTGAGAACATGCAAGGATGAAATAAAAATGATTCTGATATTGCTTATTTGTATTCTTTTATGGAAAATGTTGTCTTGTATTTGAAAATAGCATAGCTTGAGAGCAGATGAATAAACTATAGTAAACTGTTACCAGTTAATCCTTTTGTGGTTTGCATGCCTTTGTGCCCCTCTCTATTTATTTCATAGATAATGTTGTACTCATACTTTAAGTGTGTATCAATATGAAATAATTAAACCATGGAAAATGTCCCCCACTATTCTTTGAGGAATATTGCATAAAATTATAAAGAAATGATGACCATATGAAATTTCTTGTTTAGAAAATTAGAATCATTTTTATATATGGGAATCCCTACATGGGAAGTGAAAACCATTTAAATTTGAATCAAGAAATGGGCACTTTATTTCCTCTGAATCATACCTAATAAAACTAAAATAAACGATTGCAACTCCATCCAAAACTCCCCTGGTGCCATAAGGAGTGAATCCTGAAGGTTTTGGAAGGTTATGAAGGTGCTCCGGCAACAATGATAAATGCAAACATGAGTAGATGGAACAAAGTTTTTCAACAAGGAGCTCTCTTTCGTACTGAAATCAAAACATTTTACTCATATCAAAGAGCCACAAATCAAAGCAAAAGAGAAAAATGAGTGGGAAAATGCATACAAACGCATGCAATCAACATCACCAAAGCGACTACAATAAAGTTGAGCATCTCCATTGTTGTTGTTCATATGTTCTATGAGCCATAGAAGCATTCTGCCCTTCAAATTTGCCACAATCCCACAGGTGGTGTTCTGCAGTATAGAGATTTGTTTGTCGGGTGGGTGGACTTGTTCATTAGAAAATGAATTACCTTCGCTCCACCCAACACACAGATCTTTGCACTGTGGTCTACCACCTGCAAACATAGAAATACTTGACACACTTAGAAGCAGTAATCTAAATGAGAACAGATATTTGTTTGAAGGCTTGTTAGCCAAAGCGCTTTAAATAAACTACCATGGCCTTGAGAGTAGAATAAACCAAAATGAAATATATTATCTAGTGCTTTAGCCTCAACATAGTAGCTAATATAAGGGAGTGTTATTATGCCAAGTGTATGGTGGTAGGAATATTCAACGTTGAGTGCATGTGAACATTGATGATTGTCTTTAGTGTTATTACTTTTATGTCATCCACATATGTCTTCCTTTTAACAGGAAACATTTTTGGTATTTTTGCTATACATAGTCGCACAACCTAAACATTGCCTCTAGAAATGTTATTTTAGTTATTTTACTCTATTTTCAACATCATTTCAAAGATGTTGTGGATAACATATAAGAAGATTTTGAATATTTTATTTTATTTTTATTTTAATCAACAACTTAAAAAGTCTCATTCAATAGGTTATTCAAACCATTCTCAATATTTGAAGTTTAATAGAAAGTGTAACACTCAAGGTAAAGTGGGTCAAAGGTTAATTAATTGATTCCATCCACTAGGCCATTGTGACTAGGAATTAAAATATTTTAAATTAGTTTACTGTTACAATCAAGGGGCTTTAAAAAAATCGTTTAGTTTTTTTAAATATTCCTCAACTAATTATTTATTTAAATAATTTATTTTTTTCAAATAAATTATTTTCTATTATCATATTGGTAAGAGTAGTTGTATAAATAATTTTTCTTTTTTTTAACAATCTAAAAAATTAAGATGACATTGATAGATTTATAGCACAATTTGCATTTAATGCCAAAATATTTGCTCAAATCTATCCACTAAATATGGAAAATATGTTGTTAAATGCAAACTATACAAAGAGAAAAGAAATGTTCATAAATTATACACTGCTTGGGCTTGCTTTGGTCACTGATTTTACCGCATATGGCTTGGGGTATTTGGAAGGAGAGGAACAATCGAATATTTCAGAATTATGCTCTCCTTCCTTATAGGGTGTCTCGTAAGGTTTGTGTGGCGATCAAGGAAAATTTTATGCTAGAAGTGGTCGTTTCTAATTTTCTTGGGAAGGTCCTTGTTTTTTATTATGACTTGTGTGTGGCTGATCAGTAGAAGCTCAATTTTGACATAGCTTAGCCGTTGACGAAGGTTAAGCATGCTCGTGAGGGTGTGGTCTAGTATTCCCTCCTCTCGAATGGCATAAAATTAACTTTGATGGTTCTGCTAAAGGTAATCGGGGAACTGTAGGTTGTGGGGGAGTGTTGTGTGATCATAATGGTAGGATGGTTTCTGTGGTGGTGCTCCCTTTGGGAACTTAGACAAACCACCTTGCAGAAGCTATTGCCGCCTATCATGGGTTAAAAATGGCCAATGAGAAGGGTGTGACCAAAGTATGGTTGGAAGGCGACTCTTTGAATATCATCAACTACTTGAAAAGGGTTAACTTTCCCTCCTGGTGTATTGAACATCTCATTGAAGACTCTATTGCAATTTTAAATTCTTTCCAATAATTTTACATTTCCCATGTGTATCGTGAGGCCAACGGTGTTGTTGATTTATTAGCTAATTTGGGGGTTTCTTCAACTAGGTCTTGGTACTCTAATTACCACATTCTAGTTGATCTTATATCTCTGCTTAATAATGAAAGATCTTCACATGTATCTTATGAATGGTATTGTATTAGGATGTAATTTCCTTGGGGTGTAGCCTCATAATTATCTACTTATGTTGATTAGACTTTTGAGGGGCTTGAACAGTCGTGATAATCATGGATATGTGGGTTGTGATCTCCTGAGGGATTCGGCCTTAATGAAGACTTGTACTTGGAATGTCAGTGTTGCATGCTTTCTAGGTGATATTTTCCTCCTGGCATTTTCTTTTCCTCATATGTGTGGGTTGTATTGCAATAGTTCTCTGCACTTGTCTATGCTTTCAAGTATGAGGGGTGAGAGGTGTAGAACTGATCCTGTTTCATGTGATGAGCTCAAGGCCAATCATGAGGTTTGGACAAATCATGAGGGTTTCGTTTATGTTATTTGAGTTAAAACATTTTAAACAGGTGCATTGTACACTATTTATGATCATTTGGAAAAGTTGATAAGACAAATTTTCATTCATGAATTTGCTATAATAGCAAAGATATTTTTTTTCTATTTGTTTGTACTTGTGTAGGCTACAATGCATCAAACAGCATAAGTGCAGCAGCCATAATACATATCTAGCATGTTCCATGTTCTTTCTTTGGTTGCACTATGATATTATCTTGCCCTAAAGTGCTCATAACAAGCAAGGGAAGGAAGTTGGACTAAATTATTCCATTCTATTGAATATTATTTTCTAATTTTTCTGCAATTTGGTGTACACATGGGTGTGTTAGCCTATCCTGCCAACAAGAAATCTTCTTTTTTAGATGTTTTCTAAGTGCTAGCTCAACAAGTTGTGAGCACCAGTTTTTGTTTGGGGATAGCGTCTTATACACATTGAATCCCATAAAATATACTCATCTGCCACAAAGATTAACTAGAAGTGGTCAGGTACTCAAACTATGTTGTGTACATTTTGGAGTAACTCTAACAAATTATACCATCATACAATTGTATTCCTGTTATCTTATGATCCTAATACACCTATTTTAATATAATCCAGACAAATTAATACCCTAGGTATTGGGCATTGTGATTAGATATTTTTGTGTTATGTAAAAACATTACATAGTACATACTTCTATCTCTTGAACAAGCCTTTAAGGGTTTTGCTTTAGAACATGCAAGGATGAAAGAAAAATGATTATGATATTGCTTATTTGTATGCTTTTATGGAAAATGCAGTCTTGTATTTGAAAATAGCACAGCTTGAGAGTAGAAGAATAAACCATAGTAAATTGTTACCAGTTAATCCTTTTGTGGTTTGCATGCCTTTGTGCCCCTCTCTATTTCTTTCATAGATAATGTTGGAATCATACTTTAAGTGTTTATCAATATGAAATAATGAAACCATGGAAAACGTTCCCCACTATTCTTTGAGGGATATTCATAAAATTATAAAGAAATGATGACCATATGAAATTTCTTCTTTAGAAAATTAGAATCATTTTTATATATGGTCATCCCTACATGGGAAGTGAAAACCATTGAAATTTGAATCAAGAAATGGGCACTTTATTTCCTCATAATCATACCCAATAAAACTAAAATAAACAATTGCAGCTCCATCAAAAACTCCCCTTGTGCCATAAGGAGCAAATCCTAAAGGTTGTGGAAGGTTATGAAGGTGCTCCGGCAACAATGATAAATGCAAACATGAGCATATGGAACAAATTTGTTCAACAAGGAGCTCTCTTTCGTACTAAAACTAAAACATTTTACTCAAATCAAAGAGCCACAAATCAAAGCAAAAGAGAAAAATGAGTGGGAAAATGCGTACAAACTCATACAGTCAACAACATCACCAGAGCGACTGCAGGAAAGTTAAGCATCTCCATTACTGTTGTTCATATGTTCTATGAGTCGTAGAAGCATTGTGCCCTTCAAATTTTCCACAATCCCACAGGTGGTGTTCTATAGTACAGAGATTTGTTTGTCGGGTGGGTGGACTTGTTCGTCAGAAAATGAAGTACCTTCGCTCCACCTGACACACAGATCTCTGCATAGTAGTCTACCACCTACAAACATAGAAATACCAAACACACTTAGAAACAATAATCTAAATGAGAACAGATATTTGTTTGAAGGCTTGTTAGCCAAAGCACTTTAAATAAGCTACCATGGACTTGAGAGTAGAATAGACCAAAATGAAATATACTATCTAAGGCTTTAGCCTCAACATAGTAGCTAATATAAGGGAGTGTTATTATGCCAAGTATATGGTGGTAGGAACATTCAACGCTGAGTGCATGTGAACATTGATGATTGTCTTTAGTGTTATTACTTTTATGTCATCCCCATATGTCTTCCTTTTAACATGAAACATTTTTGCTATTTTTGCTATACATAGTCACGCAACCTAAACATTGCCTCTAGAAATGTTGGTGGTATTGATTATTTTATTTATTTTACTCTATTGTCAACATCACTTCAAAGATGTTGTGGATAACATATAAGAAGATTTTGAATATTTTATTTTATTTTTATTTTAATCTACAACTTAAAAAGTATCATTCAATAGGTTATTCAAACCATTCTCAATATTTAAAGTTTAATAGAAAGTGTAACACTCAAGGTAAAGTGGGTCAAAGGTTAATTAATTGATTCCATCCACTAGGCCATTGCAACTAGGAATTAAAATATTTTAAATTAGTTTAGTGTTACAATCAAGGGGCTTTAAAAAATTGTTTAGTTTTTTTAAATATTCCTCAACTAATTATTTATTTAAATAATTTAGTTTTTTTCAAATAAATTATTTTCTATTATCAAATTTGTAATGTTGAAAATGGGGGTAATTATGTAGCTTAATACTTTGTAAAACTATTGTAGTTGTAGATCTAATTAAATATTCTTTGTTACAATTTCTTTGTTGATGATTATCTGTTTAATTTATTTTACAATTTGTAGAAGTAGACAGAAGATTGTAGAAGAATAAGACCAAAAGAAAGAAGTTACACAGCATATATACCGTGGAGAAACCCTTCCGGAAAAAAACTCCACCAAGAATCAATGTATTATTTAATCTCAGAATAAGATTACAATAATTCCAATCCTTCCTTGAGATGCTACTTTTTCCTTCAACAATTCTTCTTCACAACCTGCAATCAAATATGATAAACTCTATTCAACTTGCTGCAATAAATAGACAATAATGAGCCTTGTAAACTCCAAAAAGTTTACAATTACAAAGCACAATGCTTATCTCACAAAACCCGCACCTATTCTTTGTAAGTAGAGTTCTACCATGAAGAACAATGTCAAAACAAGTCCCTCATCCATTTGGGCATCCCAAACTGAAGTCATAACTCAATGTTGATTCCAAAGATATCTTCTAAGCTTATCCTCAAAGTTGGCACCCAAGAATGGGCCCACTTAACTCAACCTTATAAAATATCTTATCATGCAAAAGTGTCAACTCCAAGATGCCAACTTGGGCGCCCAAGGTGGGTCCAAGTCAATCTAGATGTTAACTGAAACATATCTCTCCACCATTCATGTAAATACCATGCATGATTGATCATTCCCTGTTAACTGAAAGTAGTCACTTGTTATTTGTCATGCAACTCAAGTCATTAGTCATGCATTCCAAGTCAACTCAAGTCAACTAGCATTCAACTGAAACTAACTACATGCAACTGAAGATAACTGAACCATAATTGAACTAAACTGAACTGAACGGAACTGAACTGATACTAAACTGAACTGAACTGATCTGAACTGAACTAAACTAAACTCCATGCATGTAAAACATCAATCCCTAACTTCTAGGATCTTTACATGCATTACTGAAGTGTTATCTTTTTCTCCAAATAGTTAACTTAACTCAAGGAGGGTTCCACCTTCCATGTGTGTGCCCCATGTGCTCCTATTTTGTAGGAGCTCTTCATCGGCGTCCCCACATGTTCCTATCATTTATAATTAATTAAAAATGTCAATTGACATGTTTATTTCATTCAAATTTAATCTCTTTCTAATCCTAGTGTTGGGGAACACTTTCCAAGGACTTAGGAGATACATGAAATAATGTTTAGGATTGCCATTAAATGGCATCCTATTCCCGACATTCTCCCACTTGACATTATACATTGCAATTATTATAAACAAGGAATCATTATTATAAATCAAGTCAAGGCCAATGACCTTCCTGCACCAACTAATCAATCCACGCCAACTTCAAATGCAACCTGCATAATCATGATGCTCCAAGCATATGATTAAAACCAAGAGAACTTATCTGTAGGAACTGGTTTCATAAGATAATCTGCAGCATTAATTAAAGTGTCAACTTTCTCAATTAATACATTCCCACTCTCAACCATTGCTCGCACAAAGTGATACTGAACATCAACATCCTTAGTACGAACATGATACATAGGATTTTTTTGGCTAAACACATAGCACTTTGACTATCACATTCAAGTTTAACTTACTTGCAATTAAAACCAATACCTTTCCCCAAGTCTATGTATCCAAACTACCTCTTTGGAGGCATGTGAAACCGTCGAGTGTGTTGAACTCACATCCAACCAAGGTGTAGGCTTCTCGGTCTTTACTGTAGAAAATAGCTTTTCTTACAAGTAACCATTCCAACATATATCTCTTACCATAAGAGAACTCAAGCCTCACCTATTTCTCCAAGTATCCATGAGGACCTGTAACCAACCAATCCATGCCAAACTCCAAATGTAACATAGCACTATCGTGAAGTAATCAAACAAATGATTATTGTACCCAATACTTAAGAGAACTACACAAGATCAATGCCAAAGCTCCAATCATGAATCAGGAACATAAACATGGCAACATGATCTAACCATCTCCTACTAGGAGATCACATGAACCATAACATATATACATCCTAGTCTCAAGAGAACAAGTACCATGCCAAACTCTAAATGCATATCAAGAGTAAACCATGACATAATAGCAACCACTCTAAACCAAGAAAAAACCATATCCCCAAACACATGAACATAACCTTACCAATGATGCATCCATGTCACTGCCAACAACTCCCACTGAATCATGGTACAAGCTACACATGGCATGATGACAACCATCCTCTTCATGAAGATCACTCTTTAACATCAAGCAAAGAGTCATCGCTAACATTTTTACATGAAATGATCAAATCATGATTACTGTCATCTGAGGATTCCTCTGTAGAAGAATCAGAACTCTTTTTCTTGTTCTTACAATCCTTCTTCACATGTCCCGGTTTCCCACAATTCCAACACTTTACCTTACTCTGTCCTTCAGACTTACCCTTTCCTTCCTTGTCTCCCTTAGGTTCCTTTTTTCTTAGGCCTACCTTTTATAAACAAGGCATCTTGGATTTTCGTTTTAGACTTCCTCCTCATCTCCTTCGATAGGAGAGTAGGAATTATATTGTCCATCTTTGGATTTGCACCACTACCACTGATAGAAACAATTAGATTTTCCCAAGATTCTAGTAAAGAACAAAGTAACAAAATGAATTTATCTTCATCTTCTAGCTTTACATCTACAAATGCTAACTGACTTAGAATCAAATTAAAAGCATTCAAATGATTTGCAACAAAATCACCATCTTTCATCTTTAAAGAATACAATTGTCTTTTCAGATACAACTTATTAGTAAGACTTTTAGTTTGATAAATATAACCTATTCTCTTCCACAGCTTATATGCAATAGTTTCTTCTGAAACATTCAAGAGAACAACATCATCAAGACATAATCTTATGGTCCCTCTTTCCTTCTTATCAAGCTTATCCCAATCCTCATCTGACATCGTTGTAGGTGACTTTGTCTCATTACCAACAGCTAGCCACTGATCTCTCTCTTCAAAGAGATCCTCCATTTTTAGTTTCCACATCTCATAATTAGATCCATTGAATCTTTCAATATCTAAATGATAATTAAAACTCATTGTAACAAACTTATTTTCCAAAATCAGAAATAACGCAATAGTAAAAGCTCCCACTACAACTAAAAAACCTTCAAACTTTTAAGAGAAAGGCGTCCCAAACTCTACCCAACCTCAACTCTAATACCAAATGTTGAAAATGGAGGTAATTATGTAGCTTAATACTTTGTTAAACTATTGTAGTTGTAGATCTAATTAAATATTCTTTGTTACAATTTCTTTGTTGATGATTATCTGTTTAATTCATTTTACCATTTGTAGAAGTAGACAGAAGATTGTAGAAGAATAAGACCAGAAGAAAGAAGTTACACAACATATACCGTGGAGAAACCCTTTTGGAAAAAAAACTCCACCAAGAATCAATGTATTGTTTAATCTCAGAATAAGATTACAATAATTCCAATCCTTCCTTGAGATGCTTCCTTTGCCTTCAACAATTCTTCTTCACAACCTGCAATCAAATATGATAAACTCTCTTCAACTTGCTACAATAAATAGACAATAATGAGCCTTGTAAACTCCAAAAATTTTACAATTACAAAGCACAATGTTTATCTCACAAAACCCACACCTATTCTTTGCAAGTAGAGTTCTACCATGAAGAAAAATGTCAAAACAAGTCCCTCATCCATTTGGGCATCCCAAACTGAAGTCATAACTCAATGTTGATTCCAAAGATATCTTCTAAGCTTATCCTCAAAGTTGGAACCCAAGAATGGGCCCACTTAACTCAGCCTTATAAAATATCTTATCATGCAAAAGTGTCAACTCCAAGATGCCAACTTGGGCGCCCAAGTTGGGTCCAAGTCAATCTTTGTTAACTGAAACATATCTCTCCATGTGTAACGCCCCGCCACGCAACCCTAGGGGAAGTTGCAATTTACTACACAAATGAACTAATTTTTATTTTATTTTTTAAAAAAGGAACATTTAACATGCAAGTTCACTAACCAATTGCCAACAACCCCTAAGGTTACGAGACTGAGTTACATAAACCCAACCAAGGAACAAGAATTAACCAAAACATTTAATTACTTAAAGCATTAAGAACCCATTCATTCCAAATAAGATTAATTACTTCAAGAATCAGAAGATACCACTTGTTCTAATAATATAGTTTACAACATAATTACAACACTCATTCCCCGAATGAGATAAATCCAATAAGCATGATTACATATTACAAATTTCACCTCGATAACAAATGAGGGGTAATGAAATACAATATACAACTGAAAGGATAAAGCATGACATGAAACTAGATCCCACGAGCTCTCCAACTAGAAATCTCGTCCACACGAACAAAAAGACGAACCAACGGATTAAGGTGCACGTTCCACCCAACCGTGTGATACCCAAAGGCTCACCCCCCGTGCTAGGAGATAGTAACCAGGAACCCAACACAAGACCATCTACCACTAGACACAGGCTAAAACATAACTGAACTGAAAAGGATACAAGTACAACATCACTTAACACAAAGGTTACAATGCTTCCAGAGTACAAGGTTCATTTACGCAGTACAACAAACTGACATCTGGTTGACATAGTGAGAGTGTCACACAACATTTGCTATGAGTTACCCTGGCTCAACTATCTAAGGCAACCGAACCCACATCTTGGGCTATCCAGGCTCAACTCTACTAGCCGCCGAACCCTCATACCAACTGCGCTTCTCGTCTCATCTCAAACCTTAAAAGCGGATGAGTTATGAGAGAGGCATTAATTATCTTAATTAGTTTGAGAGTGTTTTTTTTTTCATTTGTTCTTTTTAAGTTATCACTTACTTAAACCCTAAGTGAGTTACCCTGGCGCCCCTTTGTGTGTCGGACCCCCACAAAGAGCCACTCTCCTATCGACAACATACCCAACAAAACCAAATCACCAAGGGTGAACTAGATAAGATAATCTCTCCAAACCAAGGAGGCAACAAGTAAAGGAAACGCACTCCAAACACTGGAGGAAACAAAAGTACAAAACCCTCTCCAAACACTGGAGGAAACAAAATTCAAACCCTCTCCAAGCACTGGAGGAAACAAAGGTCAAAACCCTCTCCATACACTGGAGGCTACAAACACAAACTCCACTCCTAATCCAAAGGAGACGCAAAACTCAAGACCCACTCCTAATCCCAAGGAGGCACCATTCTTTGTTTGTGGAAACTGGGTACAACAACATAATACAACTCTACACATTTCCCAAGGTGATTTGCAAATCAAACCACTACATAAAACATCCCAAACTAGAGAACTTCTCTGGAAGACTTTCTAGACAATTAACCCCATTTCCCCAACATCGAGAAGGAACAAAACCTCATTTAAAAAGCATTTCCGACAACTCAATAAACTAATGTTCGGAGTTCCTAAACCCAAGCCAAGCACTGGTATAGTACAAGAATTCAATTTAAATAATTAGCCTTACTCATTCGTACTCAAAATAAAACATATCACTTGGCACCATTAAGGAATTTAAATTTAATATTTTAATTCTATTTTCTCAATCATAAACAAGAATTAAAATCATCTTTATAAATAAATCCATTTGCCACCAATGTCCACTTTAAATAAATCCGCTTTTACTTTTATTACATCACAATAATCATCTAGCCTTCTCCTCAGCTAGGCCTTTTGCAAAAAGATCTTAAGAAAAGTGGGGCAGAAAAAGCTGCTAAAGGTAGAAAGAAGGATTTGGAAAAGATTAAGCTGATTGGGGAGACTTTGGTGGAGTCAGGGTCAGTGAAGACTCTGGAATCTCATTTTTCAAGCCCCTTGAAATGATCGTTCTATCGTGGAATGTTAGGGGTTTGAACAGCGGCCCTCGACAAAAAGCGGTTCAGGATCTGGTTAGAAATCAAGGTCCAGATGTTCTTTTTCTTCAGGAGACTAAGCTATCTGTTGGCAATATGCTTGGTTTGGCTCCTAAGTTGTGGAGGAATGGGGATTGTCAGTGTATTGGTGCTCATGGGTCTTCTGGGGGTGTAGCTTGCTTGTGGAACCCACGGAAGATCCGTCCTCTTTGGTGGTTATCTTCTAAGTCTGCTATGTTGATGATTGCTTCTAGTTTTGAGACGGGGGAGGTTTTACTCCTTTCCAATATTTATGCACCTATTGACATCTGGGGTAAACAATCATTGTGGTCCCACATTAGGTTTGTTCGCAGTTTGGCTCCTTTTCATCCTTGGATTCTGGCGGGAGACTTTAATGCTATATCTGAGTTGGCTGAAAAGTGTGGTGGTATTGCGAGGCTGGAGCACTCTGCGTTGCTCTTGCGTGACAACATTGAGGCTCTGAATTTAGTGGATATTAAACCCAGTAATGGTAAATATACTTGGAACAATCGCAGGGTTGGTGAATACTGGGTTGCTGAGAGATTGGATCGCTTCTTGGTTTCTTGTTACTGGGTTGGTGGTATGTGGTCTTCTTGTTCTGAAATCTTGGATTGGAGGGGATCTGATCACTGGCCTATCAAGCTTGCTATTGAGTCAACTCAGGTGCCTTGTGCTCCTTCCTTTAGATTCCAGCTCATGTGGTTGCGAGACCAGTCTTTGTATGACTATATGGCTGATTGGTGGAGTGGTAGACCTGCTTTTGGTACGGAAATGTATACCTTTACAAAGTTACTTCAGCATGTGAAATATCATCTCAAGCGTTGGAATCGTCAATGCTTTGGGAATGTCTTCCAAGCTAAGGCAGCTGCTCAAGTGGAATTGAATGGTATTACGAGATTGATTAGGGAGGATGGGGTTACTGAAGAGCTGCTTCAGGAAGAGGCTCGAGCTTTGAAAGCTCTAGAGGAGTGTGAGTTGTGGGAGGAAGTGTATTGGAAACAAAAGGCTCGGATAGAGTGGCTTCTAGAAGGAGACAAAAATACAGCTTTTTTCTTCAATTCAGTAAAAGCCAGGAGACACGGTAACTCTATCTCTACTCTGGTGAATGATAGAGGTGAGCAGCTTTCATCCTTTCCTAAAATCTCAGCGGAGGCGATGCAGTATTTTTCCTCTCTTTTTAGGGAAGACTCGCTTGGGGGATCACCTGAGGAAGCCCAGGTTCTTTCTTATATTCCCCCTCTTGTCTCTAGGGAATTGAATGAGCAACTTATGAGTGAAATCACGCTTGAAGAGTTAGCAGGGACTGTTTTCCAGATGAAGAAAGGGAAAGCACCTGGTCCTGATGGCTTCCTAGTTGAGTTTTTTGAAGAATTTTGGGATATTGTCAAGTTGGACCTTCTGGCGGTTGTTCAGGAATCTTAGCAAAATAAGCAGATGTTAAAGGCTTTGAATTCTACCTTTCTTGCTCTCATTCCTAAGTGTGATGGGGCTGATAGGTTAAGTCAATTTCATCCCATTTCTCTTTGCAACGTGATTTATAAAATTATATCCAAGCTAATTGCTGACAGGTTAAAAAAGGGGCTCAAAGAGTTGATTTCTGAGGAGCAGAGTGGTTTTGTGGCGGGTAGGCAAATTCTAGATGGGATTGTTATTGCCACTGAGACCATTCACTCTATGGCAAGTTCCAAAGAAAAGGCGATGTTCATTAAGTTGGATATGGCTAAGGCTTATGACAGGGTCAGGTGGTCCTTCCTTCGGAAGGTTCTCAGTGCTTTTGGTTTTGAGGATGAATGGATTCAATGGGTTATGAGCTGCATCACTTCAGTTTCCTTCTCTGTGCTAATTAATGGGGATCACTCAAAGTTGTTTGGAGCTTCTCGAGGGCTTCATCAGGGGGATCCCATGTCTCCTTATTTTTTTCTTCTCCTTGTTGAAGGCCTGGGGCGGCTTCTTAGAAGAAATGTGGAGGTTGGTTTTATCCAGGGTTGGCAATGGGGTGGTAACTTGCCTCCGCAATCTCACCTACAGTTTGTGGATGACACGGCTCTGATGGGTATGGCTACAATGAGAGAAGCTGCTAATATTCGCAGGGTGTTGGATGTTTACCTGATTGCCTCAGGTCAGTTGATTAATGAAGATAAGTCTTCCATCTTCTTTTTTAATACCCCGGGCCCCATTCAGCAGAGAATTGCTCAGACTTTGAGGTTTCAAATTGGGACTTTCCCTTTGACCTATCTTGGTATCCCCATCTCGGTTGGTAGACTTCCCAAGGAGTCGTGGCAGCATATTTTGGATAAGTTTCGCGCGAAAGTTAATCACTGGACTCATCGATGGTTGTCCTTTGCTGGGCGTGTTTAGCTAATCATGTCTGTGGTGCAAGCTTTTCCCATTTACAGATGCATGCTCCAGATTGCCCCGGTGAGCTTTGTTAAGGAGTTTGATTCAGTTACAAGACAATTTTTATGGGCTGGTTGTTTGGGGTCTTCCAAATGGAGTCTGGTTAGATGGGAGGTTGTTTGTAGCCCAAAGTAGTATGGTGGTCTTGGTTTACGGCAGTCGGCCTTGACTGGTGTGGCTCTGGAGGCGAAGTTGTATTGGCGATGGTGCACTGAGCAGGATAAGATTTGGGCTAGGATTCTCTCTCAGAAGTATTTCTCGAAGATCCCTCTGCATGACATCCCTCGTTATCCCTTGGTGGGGAAAGGCTCTGTGATTTGGGACACTCTCAAGAAAGGGGCTAATCTTATTAAGGAGGGCTTATTTTGGATTTGTAGAAAGGGGACTGGGGTCTATTTTTGGTCTGATTCATGGGATGGATTTCCTCCCATAATCTCTCAGTTTCCCAATTTATTGAATCTTTGCCAACGGTTTCTTGAGGCTGGTTGGTCTCGGGTGAGTGATTTTAAATCCTCCTTTTCTAGGGGGATGCTGGAGGTGGCAAGTTGGAAGTCTCATGAGGCTTGGCCGAATGTTGGTTTGCAAGATGATTGTGCTGAGTTGCAAGGCATCCTTTCCCATAGGCGATGTAGTTCCCTCCATGATGAAGATGTTCTTGCATGGTCTCCTAATCCTAAGGGAGTTTATACTGTTGCTTCTGGATATCAGGTGCTACTGTCTCATAGGATGGTTGGGGAGGAAGTGCAGTGGTGGAAGAGGGTATGGAACAAGTTCTCCTGGCCCAAGTGTAACTGCTTTGTCTGGATGTTGGCATGGAACAAGTGTTTGACCTGGGATAATATTCGGAAAAGAGGTTTCCATGGCCCTTCTATGTGTGTTTTGTGTGGAGCTGCAGAGGAGGACTCTACTCACTTGTTTTTTCGGTGTCCTTTCACTCTACAAATTTGGCATTTTTGGTGGGGTGTTTGGCAGATCCCTTGTGTTCATGCTTCCTCCTTGATTGATTTTTGGAATGGTTTGGGTAGACCTCCCTCCTTGGCCTCCTTCTTGCAGGATGTGTGGTTTGTGGGGCCTATCTTCATGCTGTGGCAGATTTGGTTAGAACGGAATCCGCGCATCTTTCGTGGAGAGAAGAAGTGTGTGCAACAGGTCTGGCAGAGAATTTTGGGCATGATTCAGGAGACTGTGGAGGCTAAGTGTGATGTGAATTTTCCCTTGGAAAGAAAGGACACTGAGGTGGTGGAGAGATTGGGGATTCATGGGTTATCCATGACTTCTGCGTGTGTCAGGAGAGGTCGAAAGGTGAAGCAAAAAATTCAAAGGGTTGGTAGTTGGCAGCTCCCTCCTAATGGGATTCTGAAGATTAACACTGATGGATCCTCTAGGGGCAATCCGGGGCCTGCTGGTATTGGGGGGATTGGCAGGGATTCGGCAGGTTCGATGATCTTTTTCTTTTCAATCCATGAGGGGATACAGACTAACAACATTATGGAAGGGATGGCTATTCTCTGTGCTTTGGAGAGGGCTTATGCTTTGGGGTGGAGAAAGATTATATGTGAATCTGACTCCCAGGTTTTGATCAATTTGCTTATGGAGTAGAAAGTGGTGGGTGTCAGTTGGCAATTGGCTATGATTGTGCAACAAATCTTGCAGGTTAGCTCGTTGCTGGAAATGGTGTCCTTTGTTCATATTCCGAGGGAGTGGAATCGGGCTGCTGATAGCTTGGCGAAATGGGCTTCTGAACATTTAATTGGCTGGAGAATTGAGGAGTGGGAGTTGGTTCCTTAGGTTCTTCGCCAAGATTTGGAGAGAATTCTTGATGAAGATAGAGATGGAAATAGAGTTAGATGATTCTTTTCTTATGTAATTGCTAGTTTCTGGGACTTCAGTCATTTTCTTTCCTTGTAATGGTCCTTTCTGATTTTCAATAAAGTTTTTACCCCTTTTTTTTTATTAAAAAAAAAAACATCACAATAATCATCTCGAAATAACCTATTTTAAAATATAATCATATTATAAATATACATATAAATGTATATACTTAATATATATACACACATATATATATATATATGTGAATATATAATTACTAATTAATGATATTAACATTTTAAAAACCACCAATTTAAAATTGCATATTACAAAATTATTTTTAATTAAAAAAAAAACCTAATATATACATTATATATATAAACAAAATATATGCCTATTATATATATATATATATATATAATATATATACAAATAATTATAAAAACAAATCTTATTTTAAATACTATTATTATATATATACATATAATATATATTTAATACGAAATTATCATATATAATATATATTTATTATATTATACATATAATATAATATAAATAAAATAAAATTTAAAAAGAAAAAATTTAAAAAAAAAAAAAGTGGACGAATCCCCATGCTACTGCGCAACCTCCACACAGGGGACGCAGCCACTCCCATGCACAATAAAAAAAACAAAATTTATTTTTCCCTAAATATTTTCAATAAAATAAATTCGTTTTCCACTGTCTGGTAAAAACCAGAACGAAAATCACAGACATCATTTTGTAAAAAAAAACAAATTCTTTTAAATGAAAATCTTATCCAAAGCTATAAATTTATATGCAAAAAACATAAATGAATATAAATATATTTTAAACTACCCTTATAGAGTCAGATTGAGCAAATTTTCTTGAGGAGAAGGCTGAGAAGGAGAAATTTAAAGCACAATAATATGATGAAAATTTCAGGGTATTCCCCAAATTGACAGAGAAGTTAAAACTTTCTTTTGGATCCTTCCAAGTTTTCTATTGCTAGTTTTAAAACAAATTCTCATATGTTTGCATTCCATTAAACAATATTTTTGAAGATTTACCAACAGTAAAATGAACATTTGAAACTTATCTTTCAAAATGAAAACCAGAAATGAAGGAGGAACCTAGTTTTTTCTCCACAAATAGAAGGATTCAATTGGAGCTTTTAGATCTCTTTCCAGCCCACCAAGAAAATCCCCTTGCTTCTTCAAGATTCCAAGAACAAAAAGGCCAGATCTTTGCTCCTCCTTTCTTCCCCAATTTTCAAATTAAAATCAAAATGAAATAGCAATTCCTCCAAATAGAGTTTCCCCAATTTGGTCAAACCCCTAAAATATCCCCACCCACTAAATTTATTGCAAAATTTGGAGGATATTTTCATTTTCTAAATTTAAAACAAATTTCTAATTTCTAATTGAAATCTCATGCATTTTCAAAATTCTTTAAAACAAAAGAATACATTCTTTGCAAATAATTTACTTTCTCAAAAATTTCCAAAAGTGAAATAAAACATATTTTCATTATATTTATTTATTTATTTTAATTTATCTCCAACTATCCAAATATGATTTATATTTATATTTTAATTAAATCTTAATATCCAACAATTGTCAAATCAACTATCACATTTAATAAATCACCCTTAATCTAATTTTATTAATTAAATCAAATCAATCAATAAAATAAACGACGTTTCAACATTGCAAATAAATACATTTAAACATCAATTTAACTACGCAAGCCATTTAATAACCTCTATAATTTGCAATTAAATAAATACACAAGGTGAAATTAACCAAATTAAAACAACTAACCCGACAACAACTCGACGACACACTATGACTAGGGTGACGACTTGGAACGGAAAACCTAGCTACTATCTCCCAATCAGTTTTCGTTGGTCAATGGACACGCTCAAACCTGTGAACCAGGTGGAGTCGATGTCATGTACCTGTCAACCTGCAACCAAAGAGTACATCGAACATGCATACATATATAATATGATCAAACACACCGTGAAGAGGAAATCTCAGAATCGTAGGGCACTCGCAAGCGAGTGATACAATCCTGTCCCCTTCACCAATACACAATTACTAACTGACGATTCTAACATCAATGATATGATCACAAGCATAAAACATCGTTAAATCAAATATCTTCTAAGTTAATCCAAAACATGCCTTAAAGATAACATCAGAGTAAAATAACATCACATTAAAATATAACATTCACATCGCTTAATAAATAGCGGTCAAAAGTAACCAAGTTCTGAAGTCAAAGCATAAACATAAACAACATACAAAGAAGA
Organism: Sequoia sempervirens; assembly: GCA_007258455.2. NCBI lineage: Eukaryota > Viridiplantae > Streptophyta > Pinopsida > Cupressales > Cupressaceae > Sequoia > Sequoia sempervirens. Next base: position 8,617 of record VDFB02022725.1, on the reverse strand, counting down.
ACATTCCGAACAAAAGAGCCAAAACGGAGGGGTGTTACATCTCTCCACCATTCATGTAAATACCATGCATGATTGATCATCCCCTGTTAACTAAAAGTAGTCACCTGTTATTTGTCATGCAACTCAAGTCATTAGTCATGCATGCCAAGTCAATTGAAGTCAACTAGCATTCAACTAAAACTAACTACATGCAATTGAAGATAACTGAACCATAAAACTGAACTGAACTGATACTGAACTGATTTGAACTCAAATGAACTAAACTCCATGCATGTAAAACATCAATCCCTAACTTCTAGGATCTTTACATGCATTACTGAAGTGTTATCTTTTTCTCCAAACAGATAACTTAACTCAAGGTGGGTTCCACCTTCCATGTGGGTGCCCCATGTGCTCCTATTTTGTAGGAGCTCTTCATGGGTGTCCCCACATGTTCCTATCATTTAGAATTAATTACAAATGTCAATTAACATGTTTATTTCATTCAAATTTAATCTCTTTCTAATCCTAGTGTTGGGGAACACTTTCCAAGGACTTAGGAGATACATGAAATAATGTTTAGGATTGCAATTAAATGGCATCCTATTCCCAACAAGTAAGAGTAGTTGTATAAATCATTTTTATTTTTCTTAACAATCTAAAAAATTAAAATGACATTGATAGATTTATAGCACAATTTGCATTTAATGCTAAAATATTTGCTCAAATCTATCCACTAAATATGGAAAATATGTTGTTAAATGCAAACTATACAAAGAGAAAAGAAATGTTCATAAATTATACACTGCTTGGGCTTGCTTTGGTCACTAATTTTATCGCATATGGCTTGGGGTATTTGGAAGGAGAGGAACAATCGAATATTTCAGAATTATGCTCTCCTTCCTTATAGGGTGTCTCGTAAGGTTTGTATAGCGATCAAGGAAAATTTTATGCTAGAAGTGGCTGATTCTATTTTTCTTGGGGAGGTCCTTGTTTTTTATTATGACTTGTGGGTGGCTGATTAGTGGAAGCTCAATTTTGACACAACTTAGCCATTGAAGAAGTTTAAGCATGCTCGTGAGGGTGCAGTTTAGTATTCCCTCCTCTCAGATGGCATAAAATTAACTTTGATGGTTCTATTAAAGGTAATCCAGGAACTGTAGGTTGTGGGGGAGTGTTGCGTGATCATAATGGCAAGCTGGTTTCTATGGTGGTGCTCCCTTTGGGAAGTTAGACAAACCACCTTGCAGAAGCTATCGCCGCCTATCATGGGTTAAAAATGGCCAACAAGAAGGGTGTGACCAAAGTATGGTTGGAAGGGGACTCTTTGAACATCACCAACTGTTTGAAAAGGGTTAACTCTCCCTCCTAGTGTCTTGAACATCTCATTGAAGACTCTAATTTCCCACTTATGAAAAGTGGCGAAAATGGGAGTTGGTTGGGTGGTTGGGAAGTTTTGGGGAGTTAGTTGCCCTTTTCCCTTCTATATATTCCTTCTTTTTTAAAGGAGAAAGGGATCTCTCTTTTGGCTTGGCTTCTCTCTTGCTTTGCTTTTACTTTTGTCCTTGGAATGCTTTCTCTTTTTGGGAAGAAGAATTATTGGTGGAGATGGAGGAGAGTATGGGAGAGGAATAATTTTAGAATAAGACTTGGATAAGGAGAGGCTATCACCTTTTGGATTTGTGCTTAGTTGGTAAGGTCTACCCCTTTGTATATCTTTGTTTAAGATGCATGAAATATTGATTTTGTTTTGAATTTATGTGTAACTTAATGTTAAATCATTTTGAGGTATTCTTGAAATTGTGTGTTTGGCCTTGTTTTTTTTGGAGTTCCACCTTGTTTTAGTTTCTCCAAATGTGTATAGTTATTTAAGGGTTAGGGTGATGAATTATAGCATGGGCGTTTGTATTGTGTATAGTATGCGGTGGTGTAATTTTTTTATGAACCCTTGTGAATAGGGTGTTCGTAAGGGAAAGCTATGTGACCCTTAGAGCTCGAGGGTGGATTGAATATCAATCCTATGGTTGGGAGGAGAGCCTTTTGGCCACATTATTTTTGTTGACTTCTCTTTTCAAGTTTTCCTAAGGAAGTTGGAATCAATTGGAAAATTCTTTGATTTCATGTTCAAGAAGGTAGAGATTAGCCTTGTGAAATAGGGAAGATTCAAGTTTCCCAAAAGGGAGTCTTGTGAAAATACCATCATTGCTTGTGATTATTGATTCAAGATTATGAGTGCTATATTTAAAAAAAAAAACTAGTTGAGTAAACCCAATGGAGGATATTGGGCATTAACCATTATTGGTTAAAACTTAAAAGGGTTTTTGAAGTCTTGAGTAAAATTACTGCATAGTAGGTTACTATTTAAACCATTAGATTGTGTTGTTAATTGTGTGAGGCTTTGTTCTAAAAGTAAAAAGAATTAGTCTTTCTTTGTTGTGTAAGTAGGAATTAAATGGTCATGTTCGTTGTAAAAATAATAACTTAATGAGGAGAAATAAAAAATATAGAAAGGATTTGGAAGAAAAGAGAATAAAATAAATTTATATACCCTTTTGCCTATTAGCAACCAAATTGGTCTAAATACCGTAATTCAGAATTTAAGTATAAAATTTAATCCCCTTCTTGTATCTAAGCATATCCATATGTTGGAATATAGTCCTTAAAGAGGAAAATTTAAATATTATCATGATGGAAGCATAACTATATTTTAATCATTTATCAATAGAGAGAAAATGGGTTTTGACAATTATAATGAAAAAGAAAATTGTTTGAAGACAAATCTACAGTGTGTTTCGTGCAATGTTAAAAATGGTTAATGATTATATACTTACAACTATGTATATATATATATATATAAATATATATATAACTAGAATTTTGGTAATAATTTATTAATTGTATCAAAAGGAGTACATTAATATATCTTCCCTTATAATCTTCCTATATGTTTCCTTTCTTACATATAACTTATATATATGCAATATCATATACAATCCTTACATAGAGTCCTTTGGTTTCTCTTCCTTACATTCCATTTTTTCCCCTTCTATCATTCATATATTTTCCTATACATATATCTAAGTTATGGTATGCGACCCATGTATTATTCCCCTATTCTAGATTGTACCTTTACAATGTTAGGCTCTGTAAGTTCTTTGCGGCAAGATGTGATATAATATACCCGACAATGTCTTGACTATTCTACTTTTCAGCTAATATCATCCCCCCTTTCAAAATGTTGACTTGTCCTTAAGTCAATTCTATTGTGCTAGAAGGATATCCTTGTAGATATCCTTTAAGCTGAAAGAATTGGTATCCCAATGGATCTTGTCTAGAAGTAGTTATTATGTATGCACTTGGATCTATAAGAGGAGACTTTTTCCTTCGGCCTCATTTTTGTGGAATCGGTATCTTCTGGGTCAACTATTGGGCTTCTTGGACTAGTCCATCTGAGCCTTGGTTATTACAGTCACTATTGGCCATTGTAAATAATATTGATATAAGGTATTCATATCCCCTTCTATGTTGTTTAGGGTATTGATATGTGATTCCGAAGTTGAGTGCTTGGTGGCGCAATTCTTCCTTTTCTCATTTGTTCGTGTCTTCAAAATTTCTACATGTATCTACTACCTTTGTGCCTTCTAAACTATAGTTGGTTGTCCTTGATTAACCCTTCTACCAAAACTCTTAGCTGTGTTGTGAGGGGTTAGGATGAGTCTCCTCAAATTTTAGGAAATTTACCTTGTATTTCCTTTACTATCTCCTCTAACTAGTTAGAGCTCTCCACATGATGTTTCAGGATCTATTCCCCTTGTTGTTTGGTGTACAATATGACCTAGCTAAAATTTATGTAAACAGGGTATGCTTCCATGATCTACTTATGATCCTACCAATGGGAGTCATAATAGTTGCAGAGAGGCTACTAGTTGGAGTTGCTTTTGTTTTTCCAAGAATTCCATGATGGGATGCATGCAAGATGTGGTTGAGGAAGAGGGTGTCTTAGTTAATGGATGGGAAGATGATTTCTCCTACCCTGAATAAATGTTTTTAGCTTTTCCTCTTCCTTCTATAGCTGTTGAAACACTCTTTTTGTTGCTTATTTTATCTCCCTCTACACTATTTGGGTGATTTCTAGGTTTTCTATCATATAATTATCCAATCTTTGTTTGAATTGGGGATCTTTAGTTTCACTCTCTGCTATCCTTTGCTTCTACAGAGGGTCACTATGCCAGCCACTTCTCCAATGGCTAGGTCTTTCAACCATTCTTCTTCTTTTGTTGATTTATCCCTTCTCCTTTTCAATGTAGTAGTCAGTTGGTCTAGAAAACAATCAATCAAATATTCTAAATTTATATTTGATGCTATCATATATCTGATAATCACCCTCTCTATAATTTTTTGGTTTGGGCCCACCATGTTTGGGTACTTTTAGTGTCATGTCCATTACCTCTTTCAAGAATAGACCACCATACAATTTGTCTGCATCCACCAATGGAGACTTTAGGGATATTGGTAGTCTCCAAAGTGGATGTGTCCTCTGAGATTGTGTGAGCTCCTCTTACTCCATATATACTACTTACAAAGAAACTTATTTTTGTTTCTTTTCCTTTCTCCTCTTGGGCTTCTTAGCAAAGATCATTTGCAAGAGGGCTTTAGTAACCTCCTTTCCAAACGGTTCCTTTTGGGGAGGTGTGGTTGTAAGCCTTCATTTCCTTGGCCTACTCATCTAACTTTGGGAAGGTTTTACTAGTGGGGTGCCAAGGTGGAGTCTTCTAGACCTCTGGGGTGTGGATGTGTTCTATTCTTCTAGTTCCTACTTTAGTAGGCCCCATTTCTCATGTAACTTCTCCTTGTTTTGGTGAAAATGTTCCTTGGAATTTTCCTTTGCTAGGTTATCCATGTATTCCTAGTAAGTGGTGAACTTCTCATCTTGTAGCTCTTTTAGGAGGCTGAAGAGTGTAGATAAATAATTATGGATCTCTGCATCAGATACTTCATATGGAAGTTGGGGTATCCATGAGGTTCTAGGCTCAATGGCTTCTATAAAGGTCTAGTCTTTATCTACTAGAAGGACTATATCCTTTATATATTGGTGAACCACCTCATATGAGTTATGAAACCCTAGCTTTATATACTAGTGAACCATCTCATATGAGATGTGAATTCCTCAAAATTTTGTTGGTGGGATTTAAGGAACCCATAGTAGGTTGTGATAAATAAGGTGGCATCTTGGAGATATTGGACATGATCTTGGATCTAGGCCACCATTGGCCAGGTTGAATCCCACATTTTCCGTGTAAACCCCAGTAGTTGCTTCATAAAATAGAAGGTTAGGCATATCAATAGAGTCCCATACTAGAATTGAAAGTGAGACTACTTAGTGCATTATATGTTGTTGATTAGTTCTTGGCGCATAACCTCACAATGGTCTATCTATTTGTGATCTATGACCATTTGATGCACCCTGTACATGGAGATTGTGATGGTAGATACTCTCGACTAGTTGAGTAGACTTTTTAGGCTATGCCCATGGTAGCATACTTGACTACGAGGTTAGTAATTTTAGTCACATATAAGCTCTATAAATTATATGTTGGCTTGGTTATCCAAGTGAGCTCTTCATTTTTAAGGCATTATTTAATGGGACTTCCCCTTGATCCAATAGGCCTATCACTGGTTGGATAGCATCTTCTATATTGCAATATGGTTGGTCCAAGTAGAGACGATACTCATCATGATTTTTTTTTAGGATTATCTAGACCCAATCTTCTTGTTCAGTGAAATCTAGGAATTCTCTCCACACATCTAGTATTTTATCTACTATATTATTGAATTGAGGAAAACATTTTTGTTTTCCTTGGTGTAGAAGAGATGACCTTAGGACTTCAAATTTTGTATGATCTAGATCTCCACGATGGGTGTGTGGATATGTTTCCTAATGCCTTCTATATAAATCACTTTTGCAGGCACTTTTGAGAAATCTCCTACTGGGTCTATCTCCAACGCCTTGTAGGGGAATCATTTATACTTTAGCCTTAGTTTCTAGGGGACATCCATGAGAATACATGCAGCCATTGTAGTAGCTCAACAATTTGTAGTGGAGTGTGGACAAGCTAGGGTTTTAGTATGGAGTGGCAAGAGTGTAAGATCTTACCAAGAATAAAATACATAGTGAATAGAAGTGAAGTGGTGGATGGGGTATTTGTAAACTTTGTGTTAAGTGAGTGCAATAAAAGGTCTAGCCATTTTTCCATCTTCCCATATTTTTCTACCCATTTTTCCAGTGAGTTTTAATTCTTTGGTAGTGGATGAAAGGATTATATTACATTGATATGTTAATTATTTAATTTATTTTAATATGTTTGTTTGATCTCTTGTTTTATGTTTTTAAGGTTAGGTTGAGGAAATTTATGTTCAAACTCAAGGCTACCCTTTAAATATGGATACTTTGACGTATCCATATTAAAGTTACAATTATCTTATTCTGACTATTCATCCTATATTTTTTTGATCTTATATTTTAGATAGCCTTTCTTTGTTCTAACGGTTAGTAGATTTTGATGTACTAAGTGTTTTATTTTTATTTGCTTGGGTAAGTTTAGAAAATTTTGGATTTTTTTTTGTATGATTATTTTATGTGTTTGCAATATTTTCTTGTATTTGTGGTAATTTGTGAAGATGTGATGATAGTTTGTGTACCATATATGCTCTTTGGAAGCCATATACTCTTCATCATGTTAGTTCCTATTCTCCTTATATACATGCCTCTAAAACAACATCAATATTAGTACTATCATTGTCACTTTTTATTTCAATTTCTCTAGAACTATTGGGATTTTCGTCTTCTTCTATGGCGGGTAATGTTGAGATAGAATACTAGTTCCTTGAATCTTCTTTTTCTTTGTATTGTGCTATCTCTTACATGTATGTTATATTCTCCCTTTCTCCTAATGGAATGTGAATTATTTATTATATTGTCATCTTCCAAGGAGATTTCTTCCTTTTTGGAATCTATTATCCCATTAGAATTCACAAACTATCTTAATCTAAGTAGTGCTCTAAAGGTGTTGAAAGGTTCGTTCATCTCTACAAGTTCAAAATAAATAATTTGTGTAATTCCTTTTATGTTTATCTCCACATTTCTCTATGTCCTAATGTTTCCATAGATATTTGCTAAACTGATATTCATGGATCTTCTTATGAGCTTAGGTTTTCCTAGCCTCTCCCAAGTAGCTGCTCGAATAATATTTAAGCCCACACCTAGATCTATTTTGACATGTTTAACTTTATTATTGTTCAAGTTTATGGTAATTAATAGGGGACCATTATTCCAATTCTAGTCTTCTTCAATCTGATGTACTTGTTGTTGTCTTTTTTTGTTCCAATAGTTTCCTATTTTTTCAATTTTACTAAAATATATTTTTGTTGAGAAAATGATGCTAAAATCTTCAACATCATCACTTTTTCTTCTAAAATCCATGTTAACTTTTCATTTTCAAACAACCAATGTTAATATTTCCAATCTTCAAGCATGCCATCAACATGGGAATAATATAGCATTTAATTCATAATAAAAGATTACACTAACTCAACCAGATAACTTTCACAATCATTTTGTGACATTAATCAAGTACTACCAAATATCTAGAGCATGTGGTACAACCTTAATAACCTCATGGTGAATTCACTAAATTGTATTAAACTTGTAATACCCAACCAAGAAAGCATCCAATTATGATGACCCTCTTTACTGCAACAATCGTTAAATAATTTCTCAAGGAAATGACTATATCTAATATGAAACAAGTTAAAGTGACAAACATAAGTAACTTTATTTATTATCTCAAGAATGAAATTTCCCATAGATAAGACTATTTATTCTTTTAAAGCCAAAATCAATTTCATATAATTCCTTTCCTTCTTATATCTCTTTTATAATTAGTATTACATAAATTCAAGGATAGCTATATTCAACAAAGAATCCAAGTAACAGGGAGCATTGAAATAAATAATCAGAATTAACTTCAAAGATACTTCAAATAAAATTTTCATAAGCTTAAATGATTCAAAGAATTTTCCCTCCTAAGCAAAACCACTTGCTCAGGTAACATGGACAAGGATACAATGATCACAACAAACTTGTTAAGAATCGAAGACATTTGAATTCAAAGGATGATAAAACATGAATTTAGGTGTTTTTGAACAAGTTATAATTAACATTCTAATTTTACCCTATTATAGCAAGACTAGGGACAAGGTCACTTAATTAATTCATCAACAAATCAATTTTACTCAACAGTTAAGACATTATACACATTTAGGACCCTAAGCAAACAAGTAACCCCAGAGTTCCTAGTGTTGGAACCTAGCTCTGATACCAAATGTCATGCCCCGAAATTTCCACAACCAAACAATACACAACAACAATTTTTTTTGGAAATAAACACATATAAACACTAATAATTGCCAAACCATCCATGAACAGAGAAACATACTAATGAGAAGATGAACATTAAATGTCCCTAATCACAATGATTTAAATAACACTTATATTAGTATCATGATTCGGGCATTACCCTTTAACATCCACTTTTGATATTTATATCCACTAACATTACTGATATCGATAAAACTATTT
>VDFB02022723.1:0-36045 GCA_007258455.2 Sequoia sempervirens | reverse complement strand
TGAGTACACACCACAAAGTCTCCAGTAGGATCAGGGACTGCTAAAATAGGTGCACTTGTCAACCTCTCCTTGAGAGTCTAAAAGGTTGACTAACACTTCTCTGACCAAATAAACTTCTTCCCTTTCCACTAAAGAGAAGTGATGGGGTGTGTTATCCTCGAAAAACCCTGCACAAACTGTCGATAGTAACTTGCTAAGCCCATGAAACTGTGAACCTCTAAAACATTAGTGGGTGTAGGCCAATCCATAATAGCTTGGATCTTCAAATGAGCGTGGCCCAAATATCTCACCTCTGTCTATAAGAATTCACACTTAGCCAAGTTCGCATATAGTTGATTATCTCTCAGGCACTGCTAAACTTGTCTCAAATGTTCCTCATGCTCCTCCATAGTCCTCAAGTAAATCAAAATGTCATCAAGGAACACAAGAACGAATCTATCAAGGTAAGTGTGGAACACATCATTCATTAAACTCATGAACTTAGACGATGCATTCGTCAACCCGAACGACACAACTGTGAACTCATAGTGCCTATAACGAGTGTGAAATGAGGTCTGATGAATGTCTGCCTCAAAGATGCACAATTGGTGATAACCCGAATTAAGATCAATTTTTGAAAACACCTTAGCTCCCTTAATTTGATCAAAGAGATCATCAATTCTCGGTAAGGGATACTTGTTCTTCATTGTCACCTTATTTAACTGTCGATAATCAATGCACAACCAAAGGGATCCATCCTTCTTCACAAATATAACCGATGCTCCCCAAGGGGAAACACTAGGATGAATGAACCCTTTCACCAACAACTCCTCGAACTGCAATTGAAGCTCCTAAAGCTCCTACGTGGTCATCCGATATGGAGCTCGAGAAATTGATTTAGCTTCGAGAACATGGTCAATCCTAATATTGATTCACACTTGGGTGCCATCCCCAGAATCTCATTGGGGAAAACACTTTCATACTCTCTAAGAATCGGATAATCATCAAGAGACACCTCTCAACTCTCGTCTAGATCCAGATCATTGACCGTCATAAAAAACAACTAGTAGCCCTGACACATACATCTCCTCAACTGCATAGCAAAAGTCATCCGTAAGGAGATGGGCCTCTGAATGCCTACTACTTCTACCTCTCTACTTGAGTCATCCACACATTGCACTGACTTATGTTGGAAATCTATCACTACTCGGTGAGCATCCAACCAATCCATACCCAAAACGTCATAAGATCCAAGGGGTATGATGCAGGGATCCACTGTGGTAACATGTGAACCAATCCTCAAACCACAACCATGCACAAGGGATTCTACCACTACCTTTGCTCGAGAGGCCAATTTGACCTGCCACCTAACACCTTGCTTTGTTACTACCAGTCCACAACACTCTACTAATGAGCGGGAAATAAATGAGTCAAAAGCACCAAAGTCAAAAATAATAGAGATACCATTACCCTGTAACACACTTGTAGTCTCCACCACTATACCCTGATGTTCTACCTGGTGATTATCAACTGTTGCAAATACTTTGTGGGATTTTCCTGCATACCCTACTGTCAGCTTTGAAGCTTCCGGCCTCTGATTGAATCCTTTCATGTTCTTCTGAGGACATTGTCTAGCTATGTAGCCCTGTTGGCCGCAGGAGAAACACCTTGTACCTCTATCGTATCCTCTGCCACCTGGGGGTGCACTTGACTGCTAAAAACTACCTCTGCTCAATACAGTCTATGTGCTCTGTGTTGGCTGATCAAAATGGTCACGTTGAGCTCATTGCCAACTCTGATTTTCCTAGACTGAAATCTACCACCATGCTGAGACTGAGAGTTCTTATGTTTGGACTGAGAATGTTGTTCATGTTGCTATTGAACACCCTTAGCAGGCGCATGATGGCTCCTAGAGGAACCTGCTGCCTATGACTGACCACCTCGTGAACCAAATCCTGTTGGAGGTGGACTACCAATTTGTACACTTGTATGACCTCCCAATGTCATGGCTAAATTCTCCTCTACTAGTCGGGCTTTCTCCATGACCACCTCTATGGTCTTCAACTCGAAGACACAAACTCCTCCACTAATACGAGCATTCAAGCCCCTAATAAAGTGTTGCACCAACATACCCTCATCATCACCAATACCAGCATACTGCTCTATCGACATGGCCATCTATCTCAACTCATGGAACTCATTTGCATAGTGTTGTCTCCAATGATTTGACAGAAAATGATCTCTAAACCTCTCCAAGAACATCTCCTATGACACTCAACCAATGTCAAGGTGAAATTTTTGTTCCTCTAAATGCCATATGATAGAGGAAAAACCTCTAAGGTGCATGATGGCACACCTCTCCCTGGTGTTGCTGCCATATAGATGCATGTAAAACACCTATCCAGATCGATCAACCAAGTCTCTGCCTCCAATCCACCACCAGATCCATCAAAAGTAGGAGGACGTGCCCTCAGAAGGTCTCTCATATGACTGGTTGAAATAGCCTTTGCTCAGTTGTAACCTCTCTCCTCCTAGGATACAATTCTCTTTCCCTAATCACCTGTTGAGGACCCTCCTACCTAGGGCCTATCCAAGCAAGGACCTCCTCTATAAAATTGTGAAACTGGGCTCCCTCAATCTATGGTTGACCCAAATTCTGACCTTCGCCTCCCGAGTTATTTTAAGAACCCTATTTTTCCTCATGTTTAGACTCGTGGGAACTCTGAGAAGGATTATTCTGGCAGTTAGCCCTATGGCCACCACCACGACCTCTACCATGACCCCTACCTCAACCTCTAGGCATCTTCCTACACATCAACAACAAAAGACAAGTCACAAATATTAGTCAAGGATGATAGAAGGGGAAAAACAAACACTCAAGAGTCTAAGCACTAGGACAACATAATGGTCTCAATTAAATCAGAGTACCCAATGTTAGAACCTGGGCTCTGATACTAGGTGTAATCCCCCACCAAAGAACCCCAGAGGACAACACAACTAACTATAGATTATGGCATAATTTTTTCTTTTAAGTGGAATGACATGAATTGTAAAACATATCTAAACAAACATTTAGTAAGCTATGTCCTCTAAGGTTCAATGGTTGCATTATTTAAGAAGAACTAAACATACATCAAGAGTTACTAACAATATGAGTTCATTTTAAATCCATAGTGTAAATGAATAAACACCTACATCTCCATATTATAACATCAGATACATCATTATTAAAGATCATAAATAAGAACCAATTAATACATATACAATTTCCCTTACACAAGACATACGTACATGGTTTCAATATTACATCAAAGCTTACCTTGTATCAATGGGAATAATACATCAACATTACATCACATGATACAAAAGAGATACAAGTACAATACATATCATAAGCACTATCTCATGAACTCGTACAAGATCCAGAATTTGCTACAAAAAGGTACATCTTCCAAGCTCACGAACAACAACTGGAAAACCCAATGGAATAAAAAGCACAATCCACCCGACCATGTGGAACCCTAAGGTCCACCCCCTGTGCTAGGAGATAACGATAAGTTCCCACCACCAAAGTAGTCAAGAAAACAGTAGAAAACCACAAAGGGCTAAATGACTCCAACATACAAAGTACACAAAACATCACATAACAGTGACACCGCTTCCAAAGGCACTCAACAACAAAGGGAAACACAAGACAAGGGAATTTTCTAGGTTGTAGTAGGGAAGAGTGTCATCACATGGTCCTAGCATGGGTTATCCTAACAGTCTCTCACTAGATGCCAACCCCATAGAGTGACACATGCAGAACCAACTTTCCTTTTGTGAGGACAAGGAATTTGATCTTGCCAACCAGGCCTTCTCAACCCATCCTTAGCCTAAACGAGCACTACAAGCATGGGAGAGGCATCCAATTATCTTAATTAGTGTGAAATTCTACCCAACCCCCTATTTTATTAATTAGGTTATCACTGAGTTAAGAAACTCCCACATGGGTTATCCTGACACCACTTTGTGCGCTGGCCCCCATTGAGAGCCACTCCCCCTACTAACAACTAGAAGACCCAAACACATCCAACAGGGTAAAGCCATCTTGCATAAAATTACAACCCACGTGCATGTACACATAAAGTGATGCATGAACCCACTCGCACACAAGTACCAACCATGATAATGAATAAGTAGTGCATGGCTGAAACCCTAACAAACCCAATTCAAGTACATAATCAACTATTTCATTGAGGTAAATATCATGAAAACCAACATGCAGAAAAAATCCCCCTAGCCTCTGGAATCTAACTAACCATTTTGGCACAAGGATTCCCATTTGAAATAAGAATTCAAAACATTTCCATTTCCAAGATTGTCACCATACATGACCCATGATACTTGCACATAAAGAATCTACATAACTCTAATATAGAGTAAGAGAAGAAATACATCATTTTAACAAGTTCATTTAATTCATTTATTTAATCTAATTCCATAGATATCTAAATACACATTTATACAATAAATCATCCCTCCTACAATTTAATATTTCCACATTCATTGTCAACATAATCATTTATTTAAACAAGAAAAAATATTATTTTCTAACATTTAAATACACAAATGATTATTCTTTAGTTACATCTATGATATATTTATACATACATATATACATATAAATCATAAAACAAAATTCAATATTCCAAATTATGAGATAGCAATAACATATATATATCCAATTATATATATATATATAAATTCCATTTATATCAAACTGTTGTTAACAAACAATAAATCAGTAATTATAGAAGAAATACACATATATTTAAACTCACACGTTTATACACACAATAGTGGAAGCATAGACAAAGTCGTGAAGTGTTTGAAAAACTACCTTAATGATCTATCATCTCATGGAATAAAATCCTTGCAAGATTTGCACAAATGGATTTGTTGAAAAGGCTTTAGAAACTTTCAAGCATTCGTAATAAGCAGGGGAATTATTTGACAGAGACATGATGAAGGCGAGTGAAATGTTCGATGGGCGTGCTAGAGAGGTCTCATTTCATGGGAATGCATGTAAACTGCATAGCTATAGGGAAGATACATAATGGTATGTTGAAAGGGCTTTAAAATTTTTGAAGCAAATGCAAATGATAGGTGTGAAGCCAAATTCGTCAACTTTTTCCAGCATCTACCTACTTGTGCCAAAAGGAAGCTACATGAATAGTTGTTGGTATTTATACAAATATTAAATGTGATTGTTTTACAGAACACCTCACAAGTTTAGAAAAAAAAAATAGGAAATTTCAAGCATAATCTATAGCTAATGCATCTACATTGACCACCATCCAGGCACTCACTAGCAAGGAAAAAGGGGAATGGCGCCACAAGAAATGATAGTAGCACACACGCAAGTTTGATTTACATAAACTAAACCCCCAAATTGGAGTATATAGTGAACGTGCAATGATTAAGTCTATTCTGAGAAAGACATGATTTATGCACCCATTGCAACAACAACCGCCCAAGTGATGGAGTCGTAGCCTAAAAATTAAAAAATACTAATTGGAGCCATAAGTGTCGAATTCCCTATCAAATAGAACCATCCATACTAATATCAATTGATACATGCAGATTGGGACACAGTAATTATTGGATTGCAGATTCATCAATATTAACATGTGAGTGATGCAAAAAGGGCACACTGGCTGGAGGCACACAAAGGGTGATGGAAATGGCTTAAGGAACTTTGAATGAAACATACTCGTTGGTGAATCAAATTGACAACCCATGGAAATACAACCATTACAAAAGAAAATGCAATACACATTTATTATATTGTACAAAACCTAGCTAGCAGAATTCATCTATAGGTGAGCATTATTTTCTGACATGTAGATCAGAGAACAAATTCAATTTGCAATAAAACAAAAAAAAACAAAACCAAGAACAAATGAACCAACCTGGTTTCCAACGCTATTGAGATGGAAGAAAAACGGTGCCAAGATCAACTTCTACGTCCACAACAAACCACTTCTTGAGATTCTTAAACAATTCTTCTGTAATTTTCCCAATTCATTTTTTTTTTTTTAAAAAAATCTATAGAATGCAACTATTCAACAAATAATTTCTTGTAGACCAGTTCAATGTTAAAAAAAAAAAAATCAATGATAATAATAATCCCCAAAATGATAATTATTAACCAAGGAAAGCTTTGTTTTTCCAACAGAAACCAGTTCGAAGTCATGCATGTGCTTCAAAATTACTTTTTCCATCTTTTTAACTGCTTTATCTTCCTATCGATTATCTTCATCCGATTTAATATTTTATTATTTTCCCACCTTTTAATTTATTTAAACTCCACATTAAAATTGAATATATTTTATTTAATTATACAAATACTCTATAACTCAATAATTTAATTCAATAATCTAATTAACCAAACTAAACATATATAAATATCTATTTAACAACATGATTTATTTAATAATTTATTTAATTCAAACAAATTAATCAAACACCTTATCAAGCCAATTTAATTTAAAAACTAAATAACCATATAAATCACCAAGCATAACCAGGTCAAAATGAGAACACTGACCGCGAATGCAGGCAAGACTGACAGGTGACCAATTGGATACTCATCCTCATTGAGGATGATGGAAAGGGCGGGGGACCTTTCGTTATCTTCATTTTCAACAAATTTCCATTGGGTTTAAGGAACGCTCAGACCTGACAATTCAGGTGGAGTTGATGCCTGGTACCTGCAACTTGCATCAAACATAACGGTTGAACAATATATATATATAATCCAACTGTCAAACACACCGTGAGAGGAAGTCGCAACGTAGCAGGGTACTCATGAATGAGTAATTCAACACTATTCGTCTCACCAAGAGACATCAAACAGGTGACCACATCAATGTACAACAATAGTTACATAGTAAACAACATCAAACAATCACCAGATAAACATATAGTAACCATGATCAGATAACCACATAATGCACACAATTAAATCAATCCACATAAACCAATAAGCCCATGAAACTATCATAGCATATGCATAACTCAAACAATAGAAAAAACATCAAAGTGTCACCAAGTGTCATCCACTATCATCAAAGCAGTAAATCTAACAACATCAAAGCGTCATAATGTTTTTCCTAACATAATAATCATCAGTCCACTAGGGAACAACATGAGGGGCACTACAACATGCATGGATATTTTTCCCCTAGCTTTCTATAAAGATCAAGGGTGAAGAGAGAGGGTGAATTGGCTAGGATAGGAGGATGGAAGTAGGATAAGAGTTATGGGGAGGAGAACAAGGGATATTGATAAGGTGTGCATATATGATAGCATGAAGACTCCTTATCAAGATCAAATATGGGAAGGGTGGATTGATTTTGATATGATGGGGGATATGGAATGAATGATATGGATAGCATAAGGAAAGTAGGATATGTTATGCTTATGTAGATCCTTAACCTTGTCAAGATCAAAGGAGAGAAAAGGGAGGATGGATAGGTGATGATAGTGGAGAATGTGGTATGTATCATCGATGAAGCTTGCCCCAAAGTGTAGAGTGCAAGAGGATGGGGATATTACACATGAGTGGATAGATGATAGGGATATGGAGGAAGGACTCAAGCATCTAGTTACATAGATGGTATCCCTTTATTATGTGCTATAATAGACCATGGTAATTGGATGTATGCTCATAGACGTTAGTAGAATGATGGTAAGGGTGATGAAATGGATTATAAGATGGAGGGGGATATACATTTATGCAAAGGACCTGGTAAGAGGGATAGAAGGATGGAAAATGGATGTTGGATAATAGATGGGTCGATGGAATATTTGTGGATGAGTGGATGGAAATTATGGCAATATCAACATTGGCACACACCTTGAAGGGTGATAGAATTTTGGAAGTGAAGTGGATTTTGTATTTTGAGGTTTATATGGAGGAGTGGATGTAGTTTTTGGATATAAGGACCTAAAATGGATGGAGGTGATGGAGGATTATTAGATGGGGTGAAGGACTTAGGATTGGATGAAGCTTTTGGATAAGAAAGTTTGGATACTAATTTTGATTTTTCTTTGGGATGCATTGATTCTATGAGTATTTTGGGAATCCACATGGTTTTTGACTTTTATTTTTGCTTCATGGGCCTTTGTGGCCTTTGGGATTTAAATTTTTTATTTTGGATTATATTTTTCTTTTTTGTTGCATGTCTTTTTTATGGGACATGTTGATCCTTTGATTTTTGTGGATTTTTGGCTTTATGCATTTGAGATTTGGAATCCAAATTGCTTCCAAGAGCAATAGGATTAGTGGATGGATATGAATGATGTGGATGTATTATGGATGGGTTGGTGTAAGTAGTATGTAGGAAGAGGTTCAAGGCTGTGTACCTTTGTTGATCTTGATTAGGGATTTGAGGTGGTGGATAGAGAGGACAATGGGATTTTGAATAGGAATGCTAGGTAGTGGAATGTAAGGACCCAAGATGTATGGTGGGGATGAAGGACTTTGTTTTGGGACATAGGGACCCAAAATAGATGAAAGGTATGAGGGATTGGGATTTTGAACATAAGGTCCTAAGATAGATTTAGAGGATAGGCAATGTGGATATTTGGATTTAGATGGAGATATTTTGGATTTAGGATGGGTGGAAGAAATGCCAATGTCTTGACCTTGGTATCCAAGGCCTGATATTTTGTATTTTATTTGATATTAAGGGGTTCTAATATTCCTTGACCATGAAGACCTAACCCTTTTCCTTGATAATGCATAGTTTGACAAATCCTTTTGCTAATGGGATACTTGTTTTGAAAGTAAGATACGAGTCCATTTTGAGGGGATGTGACATGGAAGGAATGATATAATCTTGGATTAAACTACCTTGGTTGAAAGTGGAGGAGCCCATTTGATAAGTGTGGGGTTCATGGCTAGCTTGGATAGGGGTGATGGGATCTTGTGAAGGATTAGGATCATGACATGAAGATGAAGGGATGCTTTGATCTTTACTTGCAGTAGGATCATGGGATGGGGTGGGTGGTATAGTGTGCTCTTGGTTATGAGGTGGAAAGGAATCGTGACATGGAGTGGGAGGGTTTTTTTTATCATAAGAGGGGAGATGATCATTAGATGGGTTAGAAGGTGTAATTTTATATTGATTTAGAGAGAGATCATGCAATGGAGTGTAATAGATACTTTGATCTTGATTTAGAGATGGATAATGCAATGGAGTGGAAGAGGGTGAACCATGAGAGGGGGATGAAGGGATATCTTGATCTTGACATGGTAAGGGATAATTGAATGAGATGGAAGGGATATGTTTCTCTTGATTGGAAATCGGATCATGAGATGGAATGGGATAATATGATGGAGGAGAAGGGGTTCCTTGATCTCTATATGGAGGGGAATCTATGTTAGCATGATTTGGATTAGGAGTTGGACATAGTTCGTTTGATGTGGATGGTGTGATGAGGGAGAAAAGTTGGATAGAATCTTCAACTTGGATAGGTGTAATGATAGGAGATTCATTATATTTATGGGATTGGGGTTTATCTTGATGTGGGGGTGATGATGGTGGATGCATGACATGAGAAGATTGCACAACTTTGTTTTTGCATGAGGAATTAGCCACCTTTGTGAATAGTCCTTGGAGGAAATTGTGAGAAACATGAGATGGAGTTGATTGGTAAGCTTGGGGTGATGTGTATTGTAAGGATGTGGGAGATGAACAAGTGGAATAAGAATTGAAAGCTTCCATGGATAGGTAAATTGAGGATAAGAAAGAGGAGATGGATTGGGATTGGATGAAGGTGGGAGGAAGGAAGTTTATCACCAGGTCTAAGGAGATATCTAAGCATGGCCTCCTTATCATTATTGAAGTAATAGGTGAGGATAAAATCAATGGTGGTGGATGGGGATGATATGGACGGGACTTGAGGGGGATAATTGGATGGGGAATTGGTTGCAAGATTGGAGAATTTTGGATATTTATAATGGATTCAATATGCTCCACAATGCTCTCATTATCATCATAGGGATCATTTTTGGGTTGGTAAACAAAGTTATCTTCACCATCATCAATATGATTGGGGTTGGTTGGAATGGATGAAGGTGTATTAGGATAGATTAGGTTGGATGGAGGATAAGTTAGGTGGCTGGACATGGTGGAGGATTGATTGGAAGAGAAAATAGTGATATTGATTTTGGATGGGGATGTAAAGTATGGCGATGGATTAGAAATGGATTTGGAGATTAGAAGAACATGAATTAAGGATAGGATCTTTGGATGAAGGATTTGGGTGATGATGAAAGGATATGGGGTATTAAAAACATTGAGTCCTTAACCAAATTTTGATTTTCAAAGGATATTTTTTTATTAAGGAAATTAGGGAATAGAAGAATGGCGGAGATAGATAGATGGGTAATGGATGGTTGTATTTTGGATGAGGGATAGGATTAGATTAGTATTTGATTAGAATGGGATTAGGTTGACAAGAGGATTGGATTAAGATAATGATGATGATGATGATGGAGATTAAGGATGATAGTGAATGGTGTGGATTAAGGATGGTGATATATAGAGGATGAAAAATGGATTAAGAAAGAAGGATTTTGATGTGGATTATGGGGGATGGTTAGGATAATGATCGAGACCTTAAATGGATTAGATAAATTAAGCTCGAGGTGCTAAATAATGGATTAGAGATGTATTGGATATAGATTAGAGGATTATTTGGACAAGATGGGTGATTAGAATGATTAGGATTAGAAGGGATGATTAGAATGAGAATAGGGGATTAGGATGGGATGATTAGGATAGAAAGGTGGCATGATTAGGATATGGAAGGATGATTAAGATAGGAATATTTGGTTGGGATGAGGTGAAGGTTTTTCTTTCTTGACTAGGAGATCAAATTAAAATCACACAAATAAACAAAGTAGATAGGAGGAAATGGGAAGATAGGCCTTTACTAGTTTAGCACAAGAAAACCACCAAACACTTTGCACAAGCCTAAAATTATTCAAGTGGGTGTGTAGACTTAATGTGGACCCACTAGCCATGAGGCTAATACTCCCAATTGAATGGGTGACCTAAAGTATGCAAAGGTCATGTACCACCTTTACATCTCTTGCCTTGGAAGGACAAAGCCCAACAAAGGATTATGTATCACCTCAATAAAAGGTCATACATGGTGAGTAACGCATGATCAGTTGTACCCTACACCACACTAAGCTATGATCGAATGGTCTTAATCTATGATGCACAAGGCTGCTAGGGAGTCCTCCAAATACCTTAAGGGTACATGAGGCCAAAATCTACGAATGAAAGGAATAATTCCAAATAGTCAGGAGGAGAGGGTAACCCACTCTCCACCTTCACTTCTCCAAGGTATAAATTTGTTGGAGGCTTAGCCTAGATTGACAATATTCCACTTCCAAGATAGGTGTCTTTTGATTCACCTCCCACTCTTTATACTCCACTGAAACATGGGAGTTGAGGTTGTCACCTAGGGTGATGAAATCCCTAGGCAAGCACCCTAAAAGGAATGATCCAAGTGTTTTTGGTCACCCAAGATCACACAAAGCACAAGGGGAGAGCACACACATGTTGGGTTCTTTGGGATAACAATAAAAAAAGAAAAGAGTAAGTGATGTTTTTGATCCTCAAGATCACACTAGGTGCGAGAGGAGAGCATACACACCACTCACTCAAAGACACATCAAAAAAATGTTCATTAACCTTAAGAAAATAGAATGTGCTTAGATTAGTGGAAAAAAGAGAATCTTGGACAAGCGAATCTGCATGATATATGTTATTAGTTTGATGATATTTCCTTTGACAAGCATTTTCAAGCTACACTACAAGGGGTTAGATGATGAAATGATCACGCAAAATGAATGTTAGTGTAAGATGGGGTTAGATCATTCCTAATCTAGAGAAAGTGACAACCAACACTTCTAAGCTACAAACCACATCAACCAAGAGAAAACAAACAATATTTAAGGAACTAAAATGAAATAATTCCAAAGTAAACACTCCCCATTGTAGTTGCTTCACTTCTCTTGTCTCTCCTATTTCTTCTTATGCCAATATTGCCCTCAATTTTTTTGTTGAAGTTGTGCAAATGGTAAGCAAGAAAGTTTGAGATAATGGTTGTTAAGTTGAAAATGGGAGAGGAAGCTTGCTTTATAGACAACCATTCAAATGGACGGTCCAGATTCATCTTCTAGAAAGATTCCAAGATCAATGGTGGAGGATGCATGAGAGGGAGGTTATGAAATGGATGGTTAAGATCAAGCCTCTAGAAAGATGCCAAGATCAATGGTCTAGAATTGATGCACCGAGAATATACCATTCCTGGAAGAATTATGACAGGTATGACGTCGACGGCTATCATGCCCGACAACTATGAAAACAATGAAATCTATGACAGGGCATCTTTGACCAGAAGAGGTGCATAAATAATTTGTTTTAAATTATTTATTCAAAAATGGAGGGAAGGGACAAGTGGCAAATAAGTAATTCAACCAAATTATTTATTTGGAGAAAATAAAAAGGGAGCATTTAATTAAATTAATCAATTTAATTAAATGGGGAGATGGAAATTAGGCATGGATAATTGATTTGAATTATTTATTCAAAGGGGAGAAGAATGACACAATTAAATAATCTTGACAATTATTTAATTATAGAAGAATGAAGAGGTCAAATAATAATTATTATTATCTGACTATAGACAAATGATGAAAGATAATTAAATAAATAATGATTTATTTAATTATTGAAGAAAGGGGGTATCAGTGATGCAATTAATTTATTTTAATTGATCAGGATAGAATAAAGATTAGAAAGTAAATTAATTAAATAATTAAAAATATTTAATTAATAGAGGAATATGATCAAGCATAATTGAATAATTAATTATTGGAGGACGACGACCAAGAAAAATGACGCTCACAGACTTAGGACATTTTTCAGTGTCTACATTTTTCCCCTCTTTGACATAATGCAGATCAACGCGTTGTGTCAAAGAAACTCAGTCAAGAGATGCCCCAGTGAAATCAAGGTACATGTATGCCCCCTCGAGAGGATAGGTGGGTTCAAAGAGCATGGATGTGCTATTTAAATGGATGATAAGACTAGAGGGTGAAGGATAGAAAAAATGTTAGCATGGAGAAGATGGATGTTAGCACGAAAAAGGAAAGGAAGATGGAGATTAAAAGCTAGACGGGAAATGACAAAGGACCAACTTTCATACTTGTATATTTATCATAACTGGGCATCAAAATTGTCGCAAATGGAATACAAACACCATGGTATGACATAGACCAAGGTGTGCAAGGTGACCATTTGGGAGGGACAAGCAGTCAAAAAGATAGGGAATGCCCCAACTCATACTAAGGACCCCATTATCCCAGTCTTTTTTCCAGGACAAACCACAAACGACAAACAAAGAAAAGAGGCCATGATCCATCATTGTCCCTCTAAATCTGTTAATAGGACATCCTCAAGGAAACTAGTAACATGACTAAAGATCAATCAAAAAGAAAAATCTAGACCATTAAAGTGTTTTCCAATAGAGATAGTGCTTGCCAATAGTTTTGATAAAATTGGTATGATTGATTTGGTTGACAGAGTTGACCAAGTTTGATTGACAAATTGATAAGTTGACAAAAGTTTAATTGATAGGTTGAAAAATATTGATTGATAATGATTGCGCCTGATGTCAGGAAGGACACATCGCAAGATTATTTGACAAGGTTGACAAGATGGATTGATTGTGTGACAAATATTGATTGATTGTTTCACAAATATTGATTGATTGTTTGACAAATATTGATGAATATGACCAAGCGATGTGGATATAACCAACATTAGGAAGGACACATCTTGTTTAAGGCAAAGGACACATCTGATAAAATTGACCAAGTGACAAGTGTTGACAAGGCACCTAACTCCAAGAAAGGAATATCTTGCTTAAGATGAATGATAAGGTTGACAAAGACAAAGTATAATCTCAGGAAGGACACATCCTGAGAAAAGACAAGAGATAGGACCAATGATACAAATGACATGATGCCTCATTCCAATTGAATGACTAGATTGATCGATTGATTGAAGATGAAAGATTTTGTTTGTTATGCTTGTCTGTTGATTTGTGATTTGGTTTGAATGATGATTGCTTTCAGACCAAGGACATGACCGTACTTGACAAACCCTAAAGGACTTGACCTAGGGGGCCTTAGGAGCTCATCAAAAAATGGCCTTGGCTATGTAGTAATGTGCAAATACCTCATAGTTCAACATGACTTGACTTTGTTGTGCTAGACAATAGACAAAATCATGATTTTATTTGGACAACCTAAAAAGGACTGACCTAATGTCTCAAGGGCTCATTTAAGGTGAGCCTTGCCTATGTAGAAAATGCGCAGAGACAATGTAGTTTGACCCTACTAACACAAACTGACTCAAACTCAGACTCAGACTTTGACTCTGTTTTTGGAAAGAAAAAAATTACGTTTTCTGATTTTTTGGATTTTGATGATTTTATGATTTTCTGGATTTTGAAATGTTTTATTTTTTTGGGTTTTGAAATGTTTTGATTTTTTTGGATTTAGAAATGTTTTGATTTTTTTGGATTTTTGATGGTTTTCTGATTTTTTGGATTTTAAAATGCTTTGATTTTTTTGGATTTTTGGAATGTTTTAAAAGGCTGATGTCGTGTGTTATTTTCCCATGAAGACGTGAGTCAAAGAATTTCCCCCAGTTGGGTATAGGACCACTTTATTATATGCAAGGGAAAACAGCGGATGAATGTGGGAGATGATCAAGATGCTAAATGTCGGTAGTTCTCAAGCCATGGGAAGGATGGCGAAGCTTTATTATGAGCGAATGACATGTGTAAATGAATGAATGAAAGGATAAAAGACCAAATGGAGTGACAGTAGATAGAGGAGCATAGACTGACTACACATGGTGCCTGTTTTCTAGGTTTTCACCATGGTACTTATCCAAAGCACCACCTAAGTGGTTTTCATTTTTGGATGAATTATTTCTCTTTACTATTTTTTTGAATTGATTTGTTTTCTTTTTTTGACTTTTTTTTTGTTGTCACCAAGATGCCTGTTTGCCAAGTTTTCATTAGGGTGGCCACTTTTTCTTTTTTTTTTTTGTATTTTTGACTTTTAAAGGGATACTCTGAGAATCAAGTGTAGTACTTGCGAAGGTGCATGTTGTTGATAGGTTCATACAATGGTTCTCCTTTAGGAGTAGAAATTTGATAAGTGCTCAATCCATATGATGTTGTGACAATACTGAGGCCCAACCAATTTGGTTCAAAAAATTTGGGCTTCTCTCGTTCTGTTTGATTCTTCATATTTTCTTTGAGGACTAAGTCACCAATGTCAAAACTTCTGGGTCAGACTTTCTTATTGTAGCTACGTTGAAAGCGATTATGGTATGCTTGTAGATGTGTCAGAGCATTTTGTCTCTTTTCATCTAGTAACTCTAGCTCATGTAGACAGGATACACGATATTCTCCTTGATCAATCAAGCCTTGCATAGAGACTCACAGGGAGGGTATCTCGACCTGTATAGGAAGTATTGCTTCAAACCCATAGACAAGGGAATATGGAGTGGCTCCAATAGGAGTACAGATACTGGTACGGTAAGCCCATAAAGCAGGGTTGAGTTGTAGGTGCCAGTCAAGGCCAACGTCATTGACAGTCTTCTTTAAGATTTTTAGGATGGTCTTATTAGATGCCTTAGCTTGGCCATTTCCTTGAGGGTAATATGGAGTGGAAAAATGATGTTGGATATGGAATTTACCACAAAGCTCACGAAAATCTTGGTTTTTAAAAGGGCGACCATTATCGGTAATGATGGACTGTGGGATACCATAGTGGCAAATGATGTAATTCAGGATGAACTTGGCTATATGCTCTCCAATGATGTAAGTCAATGGGATGGCTTCAATCCATTTTATGAAGTACTCAGTAGTGACAAGGATAAACTTATTTCCATTAGAAGAGGTGGGATGGATCTTTCCTACGAGGTCGAGTCCCCATTGAGTCCCCATTGAGAAATGGCCAAGGTGAAGTAAGCCATTGTAGTTCCTGAGCTAGTGCATGTATGAGATCTCCATGAATTTGACACTGGAGACATTTCTCCACAAAGTGATAGGCATCATGTTCCATTGTAGGCCAATAATATCCCATTCTCATGAGATTTTTAGCTAAGGTCAGGCCGGTAGAGTGAGCTCCACATATACCATGGTGAACCTCTTGTAAGGTTGTTTGTGCTTCATTTGAGTCGAGACATCAGAGCAAGGTATTGTCTAAGCTTCAGCGATAAAGGGTGTCTCCAATGATGGCATATTTAGATGCTTGATGGATAAAGTTTTTTCGTTGGTTATGGGACAATTCCAGAGGGATAATTTGGTCATGAAAGTAACTATAGATGTATTTGTACCAACGGGATTCAAGACCAATAAGTTCACATGCAAGTTCGATTTCGGGGACATCAAATGTAGGGATCAACAATTGTTCTACCAAGAACTCATATTTCAAGGCATTATTGGGAATGTGAAAAAGAGATCTGATTGTGGTCATTGCGTCAGCTGCTATGTTCTAGATTCTTGGTATCTGCTCAAAAGAAATATTATCAAAGTACAATCTAAAGTTGTCTACCATGTGCTTGTAAGGTGTCAATTTCTCATCCTTGGTGTCATAGTCATCATTAACTTGCTTTATCAATAATTGGGAATTACCATAGACTTGAAGGTCCTTGATTTTCCATCGTATTGCCATTCAAGTCATGTCAATAATGCTTCATACTCAGTTATGTTGTTTGTACATGGGAATGCTATTCAGAATGATTTAGGAATGGCATCTCCTTGAGGTGTGATAAACAAGATACCAACCCCTAAACCATGATTTGTGTAAGATCCATCAAAGTATAGCTTCCATGTTGTTGGTGTGTCTATGACAAAGATTGATTCATCTGGGAAATCAAATATCAAAGGATGATTTTCTTTCAATAGTGCATTTGTGAGTTGGTCAACTATTACTTGTCCCTTTATTGCTTTTCAGTCAACATATTCAATCTCATATTCACTCATAATCATAACCCATTTAGCTAGTCTTCATGTTAGGGTTACTTTATTGAGGAGATATTTCAAAGGATCAATTTTGGCAATCAGTTTTGTCTTGTGATTCAACATGTAGTGTCTTAGTTTCTGTGTTGTGAATACCACTACTAGGCATGCTCTCTCAATAGGACTATAATTTTGGTCATACCTGACTAAAGTGTGACTGATATAATATATTTCTCTTTCCTTGACATCATTGTCATTTTGTGCTAAGAGTTCCCCCAGTGTTGATGTAGTAGCTGTCACATATAGTATCAAATTTCTTTCATCAATTGGAGGCATGAGAACTAGTGGAGTCAATAGATAGTTCTTGATTTGATCAAATGCCTCTTGACACTTTTCTATCCAGATGAAGGGAATTCCTTTTCTTAATAGATGTTGGAATGGGTGGATCTTGTCTGCTAATTGAGCAATGAACCTATGGATGGATTGTAGTCATCCTTGTAATGTTCTTAACTGACCAGGATGTTGGTAGGTGGTGGCATTTCCAAGATGGCATTAACTTTGGTGGGATCAACCTATATTCCTCTATGTGAGATAATATATCCAAGAATATTTCCTAATTAGACCTCGAAGACACATTTCTTTGGATTTAGCCTAAGTTGATACTTTTCCAATCATGTGAAAATATTGTTCAATACCGCTAAGTGTCCACTTCATTTTAGAGATTTAGAGAGAAGGTCATCAACATAATCTTCCATAAGGACATGCATATAGTCATGAAAATTTGTAGTCGTGGCTCTCTGATTGGTAGCTCCAATATTTTTTAGTCCAAATGGCATGACATTCCAACAGAAAGTTCCCCAAGCGCATGTGAAATTTGTCTTTGGTTGATCTTCAATGGTGACTCTTATCTGATTGTAACCCGAGAATTCATCCATCAATGATAGCATCTCATATCCAGTGTAAGGTCTACTATGATGTCAATGTTTGGTAAAGGAAAATCATCTTTGGGACAAGCTTTGTTGAGGTCTCTGAAATCTATACAAACTTTGATTTGGCCATTTGGTTTTGTGACAGGAACTAGATTTGATATCCACTCTGCATAATCAATGGAGTGAATGAATCCAACATCCAAGAGCTTCTTTAGTTCCACTTTTACAAGGAGTGCAATCTGGGGATGCATTTTTCTCAATTTCTGTTTGAATGGCTTAACATTTGGAAGCAATGGTAAGTGATGTAGAACCAGTTCAGGATCCAATCCAGGCATGTCGGCATATGACCATGTGAAGTTGACTTCTCTTTCTGAAAAGAATGCTATAAACTCATGTTTTTCCTTGATGGTCAAAGATGTTGCTAGTTGTATGATTCCAGAGTTGTGTTGTGTGACAATGTTTACTTATTCTATTTCTTCTATAAGCAACGACGATCTCTCTCAGTCTATTGGGAGATAGTCCAGTCTTCCATCCTTGGGTGCCTTAGAGAGGTTTTCACCTTCGGATACGTCCTTTATTTTTACTTTTTCCCAGTCAGCAGGCGCCTTTAAGTTTTCACCTAAAGACCTATTATTTTTATTTTTCATTTTTTCATTTTCACTTTTGCGACTAGAGGATAGGACAACCTCACCAAATTATGTTTCATAGTTGACTTCTATGGCAAAGCCAAATTTATGATTCCCACTCTGTATTCCCTCACAAAGTCCCATGAACTCAACAATGGCTTCGTCATTTTTGAAAGTGTCCAAACTTGGTGGTCCTTGTTGATCCCAATCTGTGAGTTGAGGGTAGACAAGAGGTAATCCATCATTAGTATTGTCAAGGGTCATTGTATAGGTGGATAGGGTGAAGGCAGAAGTAGATTCATCAGGTTCCCAGGAGGCTAGATCAATGGATTTCCAAAAGTAGTGTTGAAGCCATTCTTCTTTTGTCAAAGGCATTTTTGGACGGGTATTTGGTGGATTTCACTAAGAATCAATGGTAAGAATTTGTTCAAATTCCCCAAATAGTTATAAAGGTCCATGAAAGTGGTGGAGGATAGGGAGTCCCATTCATATGCATTGGAATCAACATCATAATCCCAAGAGTCACTGTATGTCTCGATCTCATCTGAAGCGTCAACACACTCACTTGAGAATAACCCGATACCCTGGATGGTCACTTTTACTAGCATGAACCCTAACCCTTGATGACTTATTAACTTAGGAGGTTGCAAAGGTTCTAAAATTCTTTGTTTATTTAGACCAAGGTTGTTTCCATCATATCTGTGTCGTTTCATTATTTGGAACCCTTTTGGATATTGATCAATTGGTAATTTCCTATTTTCAATTTCCTCCTCTTCTTTGTACAACCATGTGAGAATGTGATCATCTAGATATTCTTCAGCAAGCTCCCCCCATTTAGTGAAGGTGGTAGGAGGAGTATGGATGATAAATTTTGGCTGCATAGGATGTGGTTTTCCATAAGACTTTGGTGATCTTGGTAGTTTTCCAATGAAAAAGAGACTCTTCATGTTGTATTCTCCGCATCTTTTTTCTTGAATCTGGATCTTAGGCGTAGAAGGTGTGGTGAATGGGTTAGATGATTTGACAAGAGTAGATGGATCAATGTAGTGAGATGGAGTGGGGGATGAAGTGGAAGGTGAAGCCTCTTGATTGATGGTCACTTGATGTTCAACGGTTCCTTTGAGGTTGGAACACTATTTGAAAGGATCGGGGTCACTTGGAATAGTGATTTCAATGCCATTGTGTGGAAACTTGAGGCATTGATGGTAAGTGGAAGGGATATCGCTCATGGCATGGATCCATGGGTGGCCAAGGAGGATATTGTAATGAAAATCCAGATCCAAGATGTGAAATATTGTGTCTTGTATTGCTAGTCCAACTCTCACAGGAAGTGAAATTGTGCCTTTGGAAGAATGTTCAGCATCGTCATAAGCTTTGATCGTAATTTTCTTAGTTTGGTCAATGTAATTCTCAAACTATCCCAATGCTTTTACTAATTTTAGTGAGCAAATGTTTAGACCCGCTCCACCATCTACTAGGAATCGTCTGATCTTGTGTTTATTAACACATATTTCAAGGTGTAGAGGGTCATTATGATCGGATTGTGGTGCGGAGAAGTCTTTTTTAGAGAAGGTGACATGGTGTGGCATAGCTAAGTATCCAACCATGGCCTGAAATTCACTGACATCTAGGTTTGTGGGGATGGAAGCTTCTTGTAAGGATTTATCAAGGATGGCTTTGTGCTATGGTGAGATACGAAGGAGCTCCAAGATGGAAATTTGCACGGGAGTTTTTCCTAGCTGCTCTAGGAGGTTGTATTGACCCTTTGGTTGAGGATTTGCAGGAGGACCTAGAATAGTTATCTTGGTTTTGCGGGTGGCGATAGCACAATATGATTTTGGCTTGTTTATGGTTATAGTGGTATTGTGATCATCAAAGGGTGTCACATTAAGGATGATAGTGTTGTAATCATGTTTGAAAACTATATACTTGGCATTATTGTTGTTGTTCCCTGAACTGTAGGCTTTTCCTTTATCATGGTCTTGCAAGGGATTCTTGAATATGGTATGATCTTCATTGGTTTTTCCTTGTGCATTATCAACTGAAATGGTTCCATCTTCAATAAGGTCTTGAATGATATTCTTGAGCATCCAACATCTAAGTGTCTTGTGCCCTTTTGAACGGTGGTATTCACAATATTCGTCTTCTTTCCACCAATTAGGTTTGATCAATGAAGGTTCATAATTTTTGGTGTCTGGAAGTGTGATGACATTAGATTGCAAAATTCATTTGAGGATTGATTCGATAGGTTCACCCAAGGGGGTGTATGTTCTCTTGATGTGGGGAGGACCTCTTCTTTGTTGATTGTTTTGGACAACGTTCAGTGTTTGGTTTTGGTCTTGTGTTTGGGTGTTTTGCATATTGGGTGCATTTGATGAGGAAGGACCTTTAATTTGAATGATTGGACCTTTGGTTATCAGTTTGGCATCAACAACTCCATTGTTTGTGACATTTTTATTTTAGGACTAGTATTTTCTCTTGTCATTGTTGGGTTTTGAATTTTCTCTCTTTATCTTGACCAGTCCTCTGGAAATAAGACCCTTCTCAATAAGGACACCTTTCTCAAGAATCTCTTCAAAGGTTGTGCAACATTGGATTTGAATTCAAGTCATCAATTCTCTATTAAGATTTTCTACAAACATGGTGACAACTTGTCTTTTAGGAATATGACAAGGGAATTTGCTAACCAAGCCTCGCCATCTTTGGTAAAATGAGGCCAGTGATTCCCCTTCCTATTGTTTGGTTGTGCTCAATGTTGCAAGGGTGACATCATTTTTAATGTTGAAGGAAAAATGATTGATGAATTTTTCAAATAGTTCACCCCATGTTCTAATTCCTGAAGGAAGGTATGCAAACCAATCTAAGGTTTCCCCTGTGAGACTTCATGGGAATAGTCTCATCAAATAGGTAGGGTCATATGTGACTTCCATACATGATATGTTGAATTCTCAAATGTGTTCTACTAGATCCCATGTCCCCTTATACTTAGGCAAAGGTGGTGTTGTGAAATGTGGGGGAAAGGGAGGCATGTATAGATTTTGATCAAATGGAAAGGGGCACAATCCTCCACTGAATATGTCTTCTTGTTGGTTCCCTATTGCATGTTTGTCATTCATTGTTCAAGGGTCTACATATGTTGTATCAAATAGTCTACAAGGGATGATGTTGCATTGTTTTAGTGAGATGTCATAGTGTTGGCATTAAGGTCATATGTTGCATTTGGAATAGGATTGAAGCTTTGTGACATGGGACCTTGGTTGCCATATGGATGTGTGTTGCTCGGACTACGAGTGAAATTGGAATTTAGGTTTGTGCCAAAGCTCATGTTTGCATTTGGTATGGTGTTTTGGAATTGAGGTATAGACTCTTGATTCAAGCTTTGGTTTTGAAATTTTAGGCCATGATTTGCAAGTGGGGGTGTAGATCCTTGGTTAATGTTTTGACATAAAGGTGTAGGCCCTTGATTGATGTTTTGATGTGAAGGAATGTTCCCTTGGTTGATGTTTGAAGGCATACGTCCTTGGTTGGTATTTTGATATGAAGGAATGTTCCCTTGGTTGATGTTTGAAGGTGTAGGTCCTTAGTTGGAACTTGAAGGTGTAGGTCCTTGGTTGGTATTTTAAAATGAAGTAGAGGTTCCTTGGGTAGAATTTTGGAATGATGAACGAGAATCCTGATTTATTTTTTGAAGTAATGGAATAGGCCCTTGATTATGGTTTTGATTTCAAACCTTCCGTGAGATGATGTGCACCTTTCTAGGCTTATTTGGTGGAAGTTGATATGATGAAGGTGTACTCTGGAATTGGAACAAGGACCCTTGATTTGTGTTTTGAGATGTAGGTAGAGAACCTTGGTTTGCATTTTGGGTCAAGGGTGTGTGACCTTGGTTTAAACTTTGGATCAAAGGTGTTGGACCTTGTGATGTGGAACCTTGATTTGTGTTTTGAAAAAGTGGGTTCATAAAGGTCTTACCCATGGTGTTTGAGGAATTTCCAAGTGTGAAATTTTGTCCTTGTATAGTGGTATGGGTTACCTTGTTTTCAATTGTCAGGATGTTTGGAATGTGTATTGTGGTGGTAGCCATGTGTGTGGTTGTCCCAAGGGGTATGTTTGTCATTTGTTGTGATGAGGGCATGCCAAATGAATTTTCAATTTCTTCTTCTATAATGGTTGATACGTCAAATCCTTGAGGTAACTTGGCACCCTTTTTAGCTAGTGCGTAGAAAAAATTGTTTGTATTGGCACTAACAAGCTGGTCAATTATTCTTAAAACTCTTGGCTGTTGATAAGCTCTTTCAATTTCTTGAGGGCTCAATTGCTTGTTGAATTCTTCTAGGTTTAGGTCTTCCCAAGGGTCAATTTGTTCTCTTTGTTGTGTGTTCTTCCAAGGTGTAGAGTGATTTGAATATGTGGTATTGTCATGAAAAGGGTCACTTAGGAAATCCATGTCCTTTCATTTGGTTTTGACCTTGTTTCAACCATGTGAGACTTTTGCAAGTTGAAGGGTAATGCAAGATGGCAATGAAATTATGCTATGTTTTTTGGATTTTTAGAGTTTAGGGTATGTTCAAATGCAAGCATACTAATGCAAGGATGATAATGTCCAAGGGATGAGGGATAATGAATGCTAGAGGATACTAAATATTGATTGATGATCAAGATGAGTGATAATGTGACTAGATGATGCTAATTGAAGATCAAGGTGATAATACAACTAAGGTTAAAATGAACTAAAGCTATGTTTTTTATATTTTTGGAGTATAAGGACACAAGGATAATGAAATCAATGGATGCAAAAGGATATTGATGATAGTATGATACTAAGGTTAGGGTAAAGTGAGCTATTTTTTTGTATTTTTGGAAATAAGGGTGCAAAGTGCAATCTAAGCAATATGATTCTAAATGAGAATAAGGAAATGCTAAGGAATCCTAAAATATTAAAAAAAGGGTGGAAATCAAGCTAATGTGAACCCAGGGAAACTAATTCCAAATGTCATTGACCATAAGAGGACAACTTTGACAAAGTGGAGCAAAGACTAAGACACGAGACTATGACTCAAACTTGATAAAATGACAAGACAGTGACAAGGACAATGGTCAATGACAAAAATAGAATATGTAACCAAGAATTTCCAAAAGCTCAAAGGTATAATCTGAAGGTATAGATGCAACCTAAGAATCAAATTCTAATGCAAAGGATTGAGGAATTCAACCTATAATGCAATGTATTTCTAATGGGAAGGCCTAAAATGAACTGTTAAATATTGCAAGTATCTGGTTTATCGGTCAAAGGTCACTATGAAACTGTTTTGATCAGATTTTGGATATAGATTTCAGAAGTTTTTGTTTAGCAAACAGTTGTGGCTCAGTTTTCAGCAAATGTGTCACACAGTTGCGGTTCAGGTTATCAAATGTGGCTATGTTTTCAGCAATTTCATTTCAAAAAGTCAGTTGTGGTTTTCCAAGTCTCAGTTGTGGTTCACAGTAATAGTTGCAGGTCTATGTCTAACAATTACGGTTTCAAAATATTGTTTGTGATAGTTTTGATATTTTGCAATGGTTTTGATCCAGATTTTGATTGCTTTTGAAGAAATATGATTGGAAAACACAACAGATAGTATCAAGCACTTTGTTTTGGTCTGGTTCAATGTGAAATTGTAACAAGAAAACAAGCACAAATCCTAGTTGGAAAGGGTTTGTATACTTGGTATAGTTCCACTGAGATACCCCAGATCAGTGTTGAACACCTCTCCTTCTCGAGAGCAGATAACCTAGAAGTTTGGTGGCACTGGCTTCCCTCCACGACACTCACTTCTATGAGTGTACCAACTTTGAATTCCCGAGTAGTAACTTCCTAGGAATTTTCTATCTCTACTCAAGGGAGTTAGTAGCGAGTAACTTCGGGCATGTTACTATACCCTGCACCATACCAGGCAACAGTCGAAAGGCTAGGCTTCTAAAAAAAAGAGGTGTCTAGTATGGGCATCTAGTTCAAGGGATACAATGATAAAATACCTCGAGAGGTACCTAGCCCTTAGAATAAGGTTTTTATGCATCATAAAGATACTAGGGGAGATCTATCACGTATCGTCCCGTTGGTTGAGAATTTTCCTTGCAATCACAAATTTATATAGCGGTTTAGAAGGACTTGGATTTAGCCCATTACCACTTGGGTCATTCATGTGGGGTTCACTAATGTAAGATGGGGTTAGATCATTCCTAGCCTAGAGAAAGTGCCAACCAACACTTCTAACCTACAAACCACATCAAACAAGAGAAAACAAACAATAAGGAACTTCTAACACTCCCCATTATAGTTGCTTCACTTCTCTTGTATCTCCTATTTCTTCTTATGGCAATATTTACCTTAGATTTTTTGTTGAAGTTGTGCAAATACCTGCAAATAGTAAGCAAGAAAGTTGGAGATAATGGTTGTTAAGTTGAAAATGCGAGAGGAAGGTTGCTTTTATAGACAACCATTCGAATGGACGGTCCAAATTCATCTTCTAGAAAGATTCCAAGATCAATGGTGGAGGATGCATGAGATGGAGGTTATGAAATGGATGGTCAAGATCAAGCCTCTAGAAAGATGCCAAGATCAATGGTCCAGAATGGATGCACCAATAATATGCCATTCCTGGAAGAATTATGGCAGGTATGATGCCGACGGCTATGACACCTAACAGCTATGACAACAATGAAAGCTATGATAGGAATTAATGACAAGGAATCTTTGACTAGAAGAGGTGCATAAATAATTTATTTTAAATTATTTATTCGAAAATGGAGGGAAGGGACAAGTGGCAAATAAGTAATTCATCCAAATTATTTATTTGGAGAAACTGAAAAAGGAGCATTTAATTAAATTAATCAATTTAATTAAATGGGAGATAGAAGGCAGAGACCTTATAGTTCTACACAAATTGACTTTGATTTATTTGGTAAAAGCGAAATCATGGAAATGTGGAGAGAAAGACTTTGACGGATGATGGCTCGAAGCCGATGAGGCCGCAGCCATCTAGGCTCGGCCTGCATGTGGTCTTTTGGTGGTTGCATGTGTAGTTGGGGGTCGGATTTGTTCTCTTCTTCTCTGAAGCTTCTTGGGGGTGGGTTTTTTTACGCTATTTGGGGGGAGGCTCTTTTCTTTTGCAGCAGGTGTGTATTCTGGGGTTGGGGGGTTGCGACCTTGGTGTCCAGTGGAGTGTGCCTTCTTCGAAGGGCTCTTGGTTTTATTTGGGCCTTGCTTGCTCATCTTGCGTTGTGTGCTCTTTGATGGATACTGGAGAATCTTCTAGGGTTTGTCCCAATATGGACTTTCGTTCTGCTTTTGGATCGAAACCCTCTCCACAGGGTTCGAAGATTTTTGATAATAATCTTTTCTCGGTGGAACCTGAGAAAGTCGAGATGGGCTCGGTAGGGGGGCCTAGAATTCCGAAGATTAATGGGTGCCTCGAACGGTGTAAAGAGAGGCCGAGCGTAGTCATTCCAATGGAGATGTTGGCTGAAGACATTGATTATTATGCACGACATTCTCTTTATTGCAAATTCTTAGGTTTGAAAATTTCTTTGCAATTCTTGGAGATGTGGGCTCAAAAGACATGGATGCCTGAGGGAGAGATGGAGATCCGCCTCCTGGCAAATAACTACTTCATGGTTACTTTTGATTGTTTGGCTGATCGGAATAGGATTTTTGAAGGGGGCCCGTATTTTTATAACCAGGTGGGCTTATTTATTAAGCCATGGCATGCTGGCTTCAACCCGGCAGAGGAACTTCCGAATCGGGTTCCGGTTTGGGTCCGTCTTCCAAGGCTCCCTGTGGAATGCTGGCGAGAGGATGTGTTGTGCCTATTAGCCTCGAAGCTGGGGAAACCTGTGGGTTCTTCTCAGCAAACACAATTCAAAAAGGTAATGACTTTTGCCCGGTTTTGTGTAGAAATTGATTTAAGTAAGCCATTGCCAGACTCGTTAGAAGTGAGTGCAGGAGATTATTCATGGGTGCAACAGCTGGATTATGAAACACTTCCCTTCCGTTGTCGTTTCTGTCATGAGTATGGTCACCTCCTGCGCAGATGTCCAAAGGCCAAGCCTTTGGAGGCTCATTCTTCTCAACCTTCAGCTAATCCACCTAGGGTGGATAAGGGCAAGGACCCCATTCAGGGTTCTGGTGGTAGGGAAGATGGATTTATTCCCGTTAGAGGCCGAAACAGAAATAAAGGTCATAAAAGGACTTTGAAGGACAGGCAGGAGGAGGACACCTTCAACAGGTTTGAGGTGCTAGAGGATCTTAGTCAACAGGAGGTGAACCCAGGATTTTTGGATCTAGATC
The DNA here is from genome assembly GCA_007258455.2 of Sequoia sempervirens. NCBI lineage: Eukaryota > Viridiplantae > Streptophyta > Pinopsida > Cupressales > Cupressaceae > Sequoia > Sequoia sempervirens. The sequence goes on along the minus strand of VDFB02022723.1, from coordinate 9,070 downwards.
ATGGGACTCTGGATATTGATCAGCATGGCCCTTTAGTTGAGGCAATGCTTACTCCCCAACAGGAGGGGGGTATGGGAGTGCCATGCTTAGATGAGGTTGGGAAAGATTCTAGTCAGGTTTTGCTCAACTCAGAGGGGATTATGGCTCCGCTTACTGATGGGACTTCGGCTCTAGGGACAGATCGTCAAATGGAGGTTCAGGTTGAGTTGGGTGGTAGTGCTGAGGTAGTGAAAGATAGTGTAGATAAGGTTCACCTCTTGCAAAAAGTTGGTCCAGAGGTGGGCAAGAAGAATATTAAGGCGTCCTCTCAGTTGGGTGTTCTGCAAAAAGTTCTCAAGAAGGGGGGGCCGGAGAAAATTTCTAAGCTGGGAAGGAAGAAGGATGAGGAAAAGATTAAGATGATAGGGGAGACTTTGGTGGAGTCAGGGTCAGTCAAGACTCTGGATTCGCATTTTTCATGCCCCTCAAAATGATAGTTCTCTCTTGGAATGTTAGGGGCTTGAACAGTGGCCCTAGACAAAAAGCTGTTCGGGATTTGATTAGGTGTCATTCGCCTGATGTTCTTTTTTTGCAGGAGACTAAGCTCTCTGTGGAGGGTATGATGGATCTAGTTCCTAAGTTATGGGGGAATGGTGGATGCCAATGCATTGGTGCTCAAGGGTCTTCTGGCGGGGTGGCATGCTTATGGAACCCGCGTAAGATTTGCCCCCTTTGGTGGGTGTCTTTCAGGTCCTCCCTTTCCATGGTGGCCTCTTGTTTTATGTCAGGGGAAATTGCTCTCTTCTCCAATGTGTATGCGCCTGTGGAGTTGCAAGGAAAGCAACTTTTGTGGTCCAACATTCGTTTAGTTCGCAGCTTATTTCCCTACCATCCTTGGATTATTGGAGGCGATTTTAATGCTATCACGGAGCTTGCAGAAAAACGAGGTGGTATTGCAAGGTTGGAGGCTTCTGCATTATTGCTCCAGGACAATATCTCTGCTTTGAATCTTGTGGATATCAAACCTGGCAATGGTCTTTTTACTTGGAATAATAGGAGAATTGGCGATGCCTCTATTTCTGAAAGACTTGATAGATTTTTGGTGTCTAGTTTTTGGGTGGGGGACAGGTGGTTGATAAGCTCTGAAATTTTGGATGGTCGTGGTTCTGATCATTGGCCTATTAAGCTAGTGGTTGATGTGCCTCAACGGTGTGCTAGACAGACCTTTAAGTTCCAACTCATGTGGCTTAGGGATGAATCTCTTCATGTTTTGCTCCCTAGTTGGTGGGATCAGGGGAAGCCAGCATATGGCACTGCCATGTACTCTTTCTCAAAGAGGCTCCAGTATGTTAAATACAGATTGAAAAGATGGAATAGGCAGCATTTTGGTAACTTATTTCAGGAAAAGCAAAAGGCGCGAGATAATCTAGACCTAATTACCAGACAAATTCGAGATCAAGGCCTCTCAGAGGAGCTGAGTTTATTAGAGGTTGCTGCAACAAAAGAGCTTGAGGAATGGGAGTTAAGAGAAGAGATTTTTTGGAAACAAAAGTCTCGTATTGAATGGCTCCAGGCTGGGGATCGAAACACTGCTTTCTTCCATAACTCAGTTAAGGATCGGAGACAAGGTAATGCTATTTCTTCTATTCTGTTGCCTAATGGGGAATCTTTGTCCTCTTCAGCCTCTATTTCAGCTGAATGCATTCGATATTTCTCTACCCTTTTCTCTGAGGATTCGCCTCCTGCGGAGGAGGATGAAGCTAAAATTTTAGATTGTATCCCGAAGCTGGTGACTAATGAAATGAATGAATCATTGCTTGCTCCTATTACCTTGTCGGAGCTTGAGAAGGTTGTATTCCAGATGAAGAAAGGTAAAGCTCCTGGGCCTGATGGATTCCCCATTGAATTTTTTCAGGAGTTCTGGGAAGTGGTTAAATTGGACCTTTTAGAGGTTGTCCAAGAATCCTTTATGCATAAACAAATGTTGAAGTCCCTAAATGCTACATTTTTAGCTCTTATTCCTAAGAAGGTGGGAGCTAACTCCTTGGATTTGTTTAGGCCTATAGCTCTATGTAATGTTGTGTATAAAATTATTACTAAGTTGATCGCAGAAAGGCTGAAGCCTTGGCTTGATGACTTAATTTCTGAAGAGCAGGGGGGTTTTGTTGCTGGAAGACAGATCATGGATGGGGTAGTTATTGCTGCTGAGGCCATCCATTCTATGGAATCCTCAAAAGATAAATCTATGTTTATCAAGTTAGACATGGCTAAAGCTTATGATCGTGTTAAATGGAGTTTTCTATTTAAAATCCTTGGAGCTTTTGGCTTTGCTGAGGGTTGGATTGAATGGGTTAGGAGTTGTGTCACTTCCTCCTCCTTTTCGGTGCTTATCAATGGTGAGCCCACTTGTTTGTTTGGTGCTTCTAGAGGCCTTAGGCAAGGAGATCCCCTATCTCCTTACTTATTCATCCTCCTTGCGGAAGGCCTGGGAAGACTCATTCGTGCTCAGGTTGCTAGTGGATTGCTTCAGGGATGGAGTTGGGGAGATGGTATTCCCCCTCAGTCTCATCTGCAATTTGTAGATGATACTGCCTTGATGGGCAGGGCTAAGGTTGAGGAGGCTCTCAATTGGCGCAGTGTTTTGGACAGTTACTTGGCAGCTTCTGGGCAACGCATAAATGAGGGGAAGTCCTTCATATATTTCTTCCACACTCCTAAAGGTATTCAAAGGAGAATTGCTGGTATCCTTCGGTTTCAGATTGGTTCGCTTCCTTTTTCCTATCTTGGAATCCCTCTTGCTGTTCGCTCTCTCCCCAAAAGGTTTTGGCAAGAGACTCTTGATAAGTTTCGAGGATTGGTCAGTCATTGGACTTGCAGGTGGCTTTCTTCAGCAGGTAGAGTGACTCTTTTAAAGTCGGTGGTCCAGGCTCTTCCTATTTATAAATGCTTTGTTCTTTCTGCTCCTTCAAGTTTTATTAGAGATTTCGAGAAATTGTCTCGTCAGTTTCTGTGGGCTGGTAATCTTCTTCATAGAAAATGGAGTCTGGTGAAGTGGGATGTTGTTTGTAGGCCAAAGCAAGAGGGGGGTCTTGGTTTACGGCGGGCTGATTTGAATGGGCAGGCCTTGGCTGCTAAGTTGTATTGGCGCTGGTGCTCTCAACAGCATATGTGCTGGGCTAAAATTCTGACCTTCAAATATTTGGGGGCAGTAGAAAGTAGGGAGGTATCAAGGTTTAGTATGGAGGGGAAAGGCTCTGTGATCTGGAGTACCCTTAAACGTGGTGCCAAGTTGGTTAAACAGGGACTTTTTTGGATTTGTAATGGGGGTCGAGATGCTCTTTTCTGGTATGATTCTTGGGATGGATACCCACCCATTGTGTCATCTCATCCCCATCTCCAAGATTTGTGCCAGATTTTTGTGGAGGCGGGTTGGAGTCATGTGGCAGATTTTAAATCTCAACAATCTTTGGGTCAAATTTATGTGTCTAGGTGGAAGAACCCCTTGGATTGGCCTCCTGGTGGTGCAGTGGAGGATCGTCAAGAGCTTGCTAATATTTTATCGAGTCGTGTCTGCAATTCTCTCCAAGGGGCCGATGTGCTTGCTTGGGGACCTGACTTGAAAGGAAAATTTTCGGTTGCCTCTGGTTATCAGGTTTTGGATAAACAGGTCTTTGGAAGCTCCCAGGTTTCTTGGTGGAAGCATGCTTGGAATAAATTTGCTTGGCCTAAGTGTAATTTTTTCTCTTGGCTCGTGGTCCAAGGTAAGTGTCTTACTTGGGATAATCTTTGCAAACGTGGGTTCCAGGGCCCCTCCATGTGCATTCTATGTGGTCAGCATGATGAATGCCTATCACATCTATTTTTTCAGTGCTCTTTTGTTAAGACTATCTGGCATCACTGGTGGGATCTTTGGAGCTTACCGTGTTGCCATGTCTCTTCTTTGGAGGATTTTTGGAAGAGACAGGGTTCTTCTCCTGCTACAACCTCTTTTCTTAAAATTGCTTGGAGTATTGGTCCTAGTTTGATTGTTTGGCAAATCTGGTTGGAACGTAACAGAAGAATATTCTTGGATAAAAAATTGCTCGTGGGGCAACTTTGGAGGCGAATTCTTGGGGCTTTGCTGGAGACTTTGACTGCAAAGTGTGACTTGTCTGTGCCGATTGCTCCTGGGGACTTGGGTGTTGTAAATTCCCTGGGTCTTGCCACAGGGGGGAAGTGTATTATGAGTAAAGTGCATCGTAGGCGTGGGCGTGAGAGGGTTGCTCGTGAGGGCTTTTGGTGCCCACCTGCTCTAGGGGAGTTGAAAATTAATACTGATGGGTCTTCTAGGGGTAACCCTGGGCATGCTGGGGTTGGTGGTATTGGTAGAGATAGCCTTGGAGTGGTGGTTTTCTTCTTTTCTATGTATCGTGGTTTGCAAACTAATAATCTTATGGAGGCTAGCGCTATTCTCTTGGCGGTTGAGCGTGCGGTTTCCCTTGGATGGCGGCGGATTGTTTGTGAAGCTGATTCTCAGGTGGTTATTGATATGTTGAATAATCAAAATTTGGAGGATGTGAATTGGCAGCTAGCTGTGGTTGTCAAACAGATTATTTCTCTGTGCTCTACCTTGGAGTCCATTGTTTTCCGTCATATTCCACGGGAGTGGAATAGGGTGGCTGATGGGCTGGCTAGATGGGCGTCGGAAAAGACTGATTCTTGGTCTGTGGATGATTGGAGCAATCTCCCTGTTGATATGGCCCCTGTTCTTGAGGAGTGGGTTGCTGAGGATATGAGGTGCTTCTTGGGTGTGAATTAATTCTTGTTGTTTTGGCCCCTTGTGGCTTCCTTCTTTGGACTTTGTAATGCTGTTATGATTCAATAAAGTTTTTACCCTCTTTTAAAAAAAAAAAAAATGGGGAGATAGAAATTAGGCATGGATAATTGATTTGAATTATTTATTCAAAGGGGAGAAGAATGACACATAATTAAATAATCTTGACAATTATTTAATTATAGAAGAATGAAGAGATCAAATAATTATTATTATTATCTGACTATAGACAAATGATGAAAGATAATTAAATAAATAATGATTTATTTAATTATTGAAGAAAGGGGGTGTCAGTGACGCAATTAATTTATTTTAATTGATCAGGATAGAATAAAGATTAGAAAGTGAATTAATTAAATAATTAAAAAAATAATAATTAATAGAGGAATATGATCAAAGCATAATTGAATAATTGAATAATTAAAATTATTCAATTATTGGAGGATGGCGACCAAGAAAAATGACGCTGGCAGACTTAAGACATTTTTCAGTGTCTACAATTAGAATGAAGATAACCATAGAAATTAGATGATTCTTTCCTTAGATAAGCATTAAACCCTTGCACTATGCATTAGTAACTCAAAACAGAGGTTAAATGAACATAGGTGAAAAACCCTAGAAAATTGAAATCTTAAAAAAAAGCACAACTTTATAAACAGAGTTGTGTTTTTGTTGAAACAAAGTTGCCACTCTATGAAACAAAGGCGCAACTTTACAAGTAGGCCCAAAAAATAGCTTCTAGAGGTAAAAAGATGATGTTTTTTAGCAACCCACCTAAGGAAACAACTTGATCATGCAAGTATTGACTCAAAAATGAAGATTGGATACAAAAAAAACTAGGAAAAGCTTAAAATATGCACCTAGAAACAAAAACACCACTCTATGAAACAGAGGTGCAACTTTACAATTTGGACCAAAAATGACTTCCAGGGGTGAAAGAGCGAGGTATTTCACCAACCCAAGTGAGGAAACATGTTACAAACCATTGTTAGTTTACCCAATTACTTTAACCTATATGTTTAAATATGGATCAATGCTTGAATTATGTCATTATGGTATTTGATGGCTAAATGAAATGAATGAATATTCAATATGATGAAACTACTTTTAAATGCTTATATGATGCTTAAGCTATGATGTTTAAGCTATATGATGCTTAATCTAAAAGTGATGCTTAGTTGGAGAACCTTTCAATTATGGATGATATTGCTACCAATAATCCTCCCCCTAATAGCTCATATGTAGTTGAGAAAATGTCTCATGTACCTTTTTGCTACTTTAGAATTTATAGTTGCTTTTTTGAGAGCTTCTAGTGATTCTTTGCAATAGGATTATATCTTCTAGATTCACCTCAATGAAAAAAATCCCTATAAGAACATAATTTTATTAGAGTTCATACCCTTATAAAACGTATAAATTGTTCTAATATAAGGTTATAAACCTTATGCATATTATGACAGGCTGTCATTAGGTCCTAACACTTTAGTGAATAAACACATCAATATATCAATCGGGCAATGTCCAACGACTATATGCAATAGAGGACATCTCAACTTCTCTCTTAGGCACTAATCAACTGAATAAAAGTTCTAGGCTAAGGGGCCTCTAATCTTGAAAGTAATAAATCATTTATCTAGAAAGCAGGAAAATAACTCAAATCAGAAAACAAAAAACTAAGAATCTAAAAAGCATCACCATTAAACTAGAAAGCATGGAAACAAATAATCTAAAGAATGCATAAATTGTTGAAGAAGTAAAGCATGTAAAGAAATTAGGAAACATTTATCTAATGCAAAAGATAACAAGCCAACTACTAATAATAAAACCATTAATCATAATCAACTGAAGAAAGGTGCTTTGGACATTCAACGGTTAAGCTCAAAAGCTTTAGACTCAGTTACAACCTACAGGCTTGACACTAACAATATAACATATGTACTCATGAAAATGAAATGCAAATATAACTATGATATACTAAAAGGAAATGCAGAATAGGAAACATAATACTTATCTATCTATCTATAACCCTCGAGTGGCTAGCTCTCGGGTGTGACTACAACTAGTTCAGATCACATGCACTCGAAAAATATCTATGTTACTTCATTCCATAAATGCATCAATATTCAACAGTAATTCAAAGAGTTGTGGGAAAACTCATATTCATATGGTAGTTTTTACTCAAAGACAAATTGGCAACATAGCGATAATCTTTCTCATTATCAGTTACATATTTATATGAAAAATGACTAACAAAAATCCTATTTTTCAATCGATCGAGTCTTTCAACAGATTGCCCATAGTAAAAGGGACTTAAAAGCCCATGATATGCAATATTAAAGAGGTTTCGCATGAGCCATAAAGTTTTTGAAACTAAAAAATAATAGAATTATAAAGACTCGGGCAAAACGTGTGTTCCTGGAATTCTGATGCCCACTCACTAGTTTTCAAAAGTGTCAAGATCTGCATTCATTTCCCTTGACTGGAATAGTGATTGGGAGTAGAGTTGACCTGCGAAATGCTCGAAAACTAAGCTATTAAATCAGCATAAGTTAGTTTAATTCGATCAATTCTAAGAAATAAAGTTTGTATGCTTATTCATAGAAACAGAGCACTTATTTTTCCTAAAGGTAATCAATTGGCAAGGTTATTAAGGCTGAAAGGTTTAGATTTACATATTGAGCCCACTATACTGATGAGGTTATTTTTACCTCATCATTTCCTCCCCTTCCTAAGTCCGAGTAGGTCCTCCTACTCTCTGGTGTGTCCCCTTCCCATCATTTCTTCTATTCATTTCCTCATACTTAGCACTGAGATCATACACATCATATGCCTCTATGTCTAATATATCTGGCTTCGTCAAGAATCCCTAATGAAAAGTGACCCTTTGTCTCCACCTGGAAAAATTGTCCTCACTCTGATCCAAGTTGGTATATACTGAAGGTGGTGGTGAAAGAAGCAAGGGAGGTTTGTACCTCATACCAATCCAGTTGATCTTTAATTCCTCTAGAATTTTGGCCAAAGCTACTGCTCTTCTGTAGGACCATCTAATATTAAGAGGTGAAATTATTTCTCTTTTTGAGATGCATGGGAAGAGGAGTATACCTTTCTTCACATGCATGCCATGTTGGTCCTATTAAATGTGGCTTTTTTTCTTGAAAGTAATCATGACACAACCTGAGATTGTTATTGTATTTGACCTGTACATCCTATTTCTTTTCACACCCATAAATTGTTTCTTGAAAGAGAGAGGCTTCCTATGAGGGTATCTCATCTGCAACCCTATAGTCTTTTCTACATGAGCATACTCTCTGGATCTGTCTTTCTAGTGAAGTTGATTTTTCATAGTGGACAGGAATGATCTTAATTCTACTTCTCCCACAAAGAAGTTAATACATAAATCTGTATACGTTTATAAGAGAAAATTGTGGACAAAGAACTCACAACAAATTTTGTTGTTCAAGGAGTGACTCAATAAACACTTTTATAAATTCCTTGCCATCGGGGTCATGAGGCTAGTTTTGATGAATTCTTTGTGTAATGCAACATTATTTCTAAACCTAAAAGATACAAAACAATGAAGAATGCAAAGGAGAAATGATACAACACCACCTCAAGATTAGCCTAAGTTGACTTGAACAAAATAAAGATTAAAGCAAGAGATATACCTTATCTAAGTGATCCTTTTGGTTGGCCCTTTGTTAAAGATTTGATGTGTGCTCCTTGATAGCAAATATGATGAAAATGGATGCAAAATAATGAGGATGCAATGAGGATTCAAATGATGCAAGTGGGTATGTGATAAGATGAGAAAAATGGATGCAAATGAGCTTGAAGATTCAACAATGGTGGATGAATGCAAAATGCTTGAGCTTGAGACTAGAATGCTAGATTGCTTGAATGTGTGTTGAAAGTTGGAGAGCTTGAATTTTGAATGTGAGTGAATGAATTGAATGAGAGAAAATCTTTCATTTTAAGTGAAGAGTCTCTAGAGGAATCAATGGATAGGATTTAGCCAACATGGGCAAGATGGAGGGCTATGGTGAGTTGAGGACTCACAAGTCTTCACATCTCGCCATGTGGAAGGGGAGGTGGAAAAAGGACATATGATGTGGAGAGAGGACATGTGAGGTGGAGGTACTTGCAAGTACCTTGTGAATAGGGGAAGATTTCCTCAAAAAGGAAGTTCTTGTCCCTATATAAGGATGATGGTGACAAGTGAGGAATTTTAGAAAGTCCTCTCTTATTATCATGGAGATGAGAGAAGTTGTTGGGAGAATA
>VDFB02022722.1:0-22760 GCA_007258455.2 Sequoia sempervirens | reverse complement strand
TGCACCTAGTAAATTTTTTTCACATGATTGGTGACACTGGCATGACACACCCTCTGGTACCACGATGATGGTGGGGAGACTAGACCTTGTGACCTCTTTCTTGCAACAAGATGCTTTAGCCAATCAAGCTAGGCCCACCGCCCCTTGGGCTCTTCAAATTTAGGGTGATAGATTAGTGTCAGTTTTTCTTTTTCTTTGAGCATTGTGCATTCTCATAATTTTAAGATGAGCAACCATAAATGGTAAGCAATGGTCACCATGAAAATTATAAGATATATTTTTATTTTATTGATGTGTACATTAATGTGAAAAGGCATAAAGGTAACTTAGCATGCATTTAGATTTTTAAATAGATTTTTTTTGTACTCTTCATTTTGAGTATGGATAGTTATAATATGCATTATTGTTCATGGGGTTCATGTTGGCCTTGTCATTGCACCAAAATATCGACCTATCAATGCCCGATACAAGTGTCAACTAAGATCCACAAGAGGCGGTTAGACCATGTCACAAACCCAAGCGTTGTGTTGCAAAGAAGACCAAGGGACACACCATCTTGCAACAATCCCCCCAGCACAAGTGAGGGGTTTGAACTTGTGACCAGCTCTAATACCAATTGTTGGCCTTGTCATTGCACCAAAAGGTCAACCTGTTAATGCCTGATGCAAGTGTTAGTTATGATCCATAGGAGGTGGTTAGACCATGTCACAAACCCAAGCGTTGTGCTATAGAGAAGACCAAGGGACACACCAAGTTGCAACAATTCAGAATTATGATCATGTAAAGATTTTGATTTGATATAACGAATCACTAACAATATTTTCTTTCAAATTTCCATTTAGGAACATTGATACTACAAAAAATGCTATTTAAAGAGATGGTATGAAGTTGGAAATTGTGAATGTTTTCTAAAAAGGATTGTGAGCACTCATAAAGTGGTTTGAGTTGCAGTGTGTTGGTTCCCAAATCAACAGATTGCAAAACCCTAAAAGTATGCCAATCTTTATAATTGGGTTTTACAAGTAAATTTCCCAACGAATGGAATCAATCAAAATGATTGGAATTCCTACACTTTAGGCTCTGCTATGCCTAGGTGGGTATTACCTCATGTTCACCATTGAATGTTAAATCCTCAAAATTGATTGGTGAAATTTGAGCATATTGTGAATTTTATGCCATTTTTTCAATTAAATCATCATGTTGAATCTACTTCAAAGTGGCACATGATTTTGAATTATATTTTCTAACTACAAATACCTCCACTCCTACAATAGAAAATCTAAATTGGATTTTAGAATATGATACAAGGGATGATTTTAGAAAATGAAGTGATCGGTGCCTTTTCCATTAGGTAACAGAGTTAGAATTCAAAATGATATGTGTCTTCTTTCTGGGTATAACTCAAATTACTTGGTACAATACTGTTTGTGACTTGCATAAACATGCAAAATTATCTTTTATTAGGTTCTTATTTATCTAATTGAATCCTCCAAATTATTGTGACCTATTCAAAGGAATTTAATTCTTCCTTGAAGAAACCTTATTAAACAAATCACACAAAACATGAATTGTGTTTTGACAAACCAAACATATGCTTGATATGTTGATTTGAATAACAAAGAGAAAACAAAATGGAGACAACCAGGTAAAATTTTATCAATGATATTCAACAAGTAACTGACAAATAGAATTTAGACACTAGAGAAAGCAACTTTTGATTGATTTACTTCATAAAACATGCCTTTACAATTTCCTTTTCCAAAATCCAATTTCCCCCCAAAAAAAGAAGTATTCCCCACAGTCTTGGTTTCCTTATAGGAACGAAGGAAGCAACGAGCTTTAGACCGTTCACATTCTAAAAATTGACTTTTCATATTCCCTTCCTTTGATATCACATTCTGTAATATTTGTTCAGTTGCTTGCCCCCTCATACTCCATTTGTTTTCATCTATGTCCACTCCCATGTCTCTGCCAATGTCCACCTTTTCACTTTTTTTCTTGGGCTTTCACGATTAACTCTTTCTCCTATCAGCATGGGATTTTCCATCATCTATTTGGTGCCTTGTGCCATGACCTTTCTCATTCTTGTGTTCCTCATGTGAAACCATACTTATTCCTTCGTTGTATCGAAGGGATTGAATCTTCGCTCTTGCCGACATCCATTTCTCCCTTCGACGAATTCTGATAGTATACTTTTATTGTCCTTTGGGGTTTTGAAGGGACAATTGTTATGCTCTGGTCGATATTTGCATTTCTCTTCGATGTGCTTATTTTCTATCTCCTTCGAACCTTCTCCTGGGTTACTATTACACCATGTATTCGACATTATGTTGTCACTTTGATGCATCTATGGGGCCCGCCTATATTTAATGGCGTACTTTCCAACTTCACAGGGTATTTCATCGAAAGGACCCAAAAATATCTCCTCCTGATATACCACAGTATCTTCAACAATGTTCACACTATGTCCATAACAAATCATTCTATCTAAGGGACTGCAAATTGACTCTCGTCGATGCAATGTAGTCTCCTTGATATGATTTATTTCATATTTTGGGTTTGATAATAAGTATGAGCTCACTAAACGATGACTATGGGAGAAAAAAAGTATTTAAATAGAAAATTTTAGGTGACAATCTGAGTGATAGGTTTATTAAATGGGATAATAAGAAAATGCACTTTGCTACAGGCTCGGGGTAGGATAACAACATACATGTATGATGAAAGATGTCTTGGGAAAATATATAACATGAATTTTGGACCTATAAAATGAACAGTACAAGGGTTAGAACTCTTTTGGTGGACTCCTGGAACTAGGGATCAACAAGCATTGAATGTAGACTAGGTGAAAATTTTCCAATCCTAATAGCAGCTCTAGTTGGGGATGAATGGCTATCTAGACATTGGAAGAATCCAACACATTTCTCTAGGGCACAGACCAAAAACAAAAAAACTGTACAAAACAAAGAAAACCAAAATTGGGAAAACCCTAAACTACTATGCATGGAATTTATCTTCTTTAAGAAAAGAAGTGTTTTAGAAATTGTCCATGCACTGGCAATTCCTAATTCTCACCCGCCATATTTTGCAAGTAAAATGAATCTTCACCACATTTACCAATAATGACAAATGATCCTAGCCAAAGAGCCTCAAATTTTCCATGCTTTCCTTTGTCTTGACTCCGAGCATTCCACATAAGAACCATATCATCAACTTGAAATTTTTGATCCTTAGCCTTCTTATCAAAAAGATACTTCATTTGTACCTACATTTTTTCATTTTGATTTTGTGCATGATTTCTGATTTCATCCAACTTTGCCAATTTCTCCTTCCTTTATTCCATTGGCCCAGGTACATCCAACTCCTCCTGCAATATGAATTTATAAACAAGCAAAATATTATGCATTGCAATTCTTGCTTGAGCTCCATAGACTAATTCAAAAGGTCATTTTCCAGTTGCCTTTTTTACAGTGATTCTATCTACCAAGACTACTAGCTTCGACTTTGAGTCTCATGCCCTTTTGTTATTATCAAGCATCCTTTTGATTATCTCCATGATACTCTCGTTACTGGACTCTGCTTGACCATTAGCTTTGGGATGATACAGAGAGGCATATGATATGATTATTCCTTAAGACACAAAATTTCTTGAATTATTCATATCTGAAACACATACCATTGTCTGTGACAATTCTTACAGGAACTCCAAATATGGTGATAATATTTTCCACCAAGAAATTTATGATTACTTTACTAGTAGCTTGTTTAGTTGGAATTGCTTCGACCCATTTAGTAAAGTAGTCAGTTGCAGTAAGAATCCATCTATTCCCACCACTCGGCTTATCTTTGATCTCTCCTATAAAATCAATACCCCATTGATGAAAGGGACCATCCATTTGCATAGGTCTTAGAGGTAAATCTCCTTGATATTTCAGTTTGGAAATTTTTTTTTGGCATGCTTCACATTTTCTTACATGTCTATGAGCATCAGTAAAAATAGTTGGCCAAAAATAGCCTGCTCTTAATATCTTATGTGCGGTGGTCCTAGCTGAAAAATGTCCACCACATACAACATCATGCATCTCCTTTAGAATTCTTTCTACCTGTCCCTGATCTAGACACAAAAGTAGAACACCATCTTTATCTTTCCAAAAAAAATCACCATTCACAAAACACATACCTTGATGCTTGTAGCTTTAGTGTCCTTTTTTTATTGTCATTCAATCCATATGGGCACTTCATGTGTCTAAGGTAGTTAACTATATTAGTATACCAAGGTGTATGTTCAATAATAGACACCATACCTTCTTCTTGTTCAACATCACAAACCTGTGTAGCCTCCAAATTTGATTCAACCATTAATTTTTTCAACCCTTGTCCTCTTACAAGTTTGGTGATTTGGATGTTGATATTAAATTCTTGGATTCTATTTATCCATCTACACCTTCTTCCTATAACCTCTATTTGCGGTAGGACATCCTTGACTATTGCATTTGGTACATAGGCAGTCACTTGTGCTCCCACCGAGTAGGATTTGAATGTTTTCACTGCCTTCACAAGCGCATAAGCTTGTTTCTCAGTAGCATCATACTTCAATTCATCTCCCTAAAGTGATTTTCTAAAAAATGAAATTGGTTGTGCATTCCATTCTTCATTCTTCTATAACATGACAACAATAACAATGTCAAAAGAGGCAAAAAAAAAGATTAGGAATGGCTTACCAAATTCAAGAGATTTCAGAACTGGAGCTTCTTTAATTTCCCTCTTGATTGATAAGAATGCCTCGATAGCTTATGATGTCCAATCAATCTTTGATCCCTTTTTTAACATTCTTGCAATGGGCTTCACAATTTTAGAACAATTAGAAATAAATCTTCTAACAAAATTAATCTACCTAAAAAATGTCTAGATAGCTTTCACTATTTTAGGGATGGGAATCCTATCAATTGATGTGACCCTCTCTAGATCTATCCTTATACCTTATTTAGAGACTATATGCAGAAGTAACTTACCTTCAGTCACAACAAACTGACATTTTTTTGGGTTCAAAGATACACCATACTCAAGTGCCTTTATGAATATCTTTCCCAAATGCATGCAGTGATCCTCTCCTTCTTCAAGTGTATTGTTAAATCATCTTGATAAACAACCATTATGATATTGATTAAATCTGCAAAAGATATGTCCATGGCTCTTTGGAATGTGGCACTAGCATTCATGAGGCCAAAAGGCATCCTTACATACACATGGGTACCCCAAGGTGTAGTAAAAGTAGTTTTGTACTACTCTGGTTCCTTGAATTTAACTTGATTGTAACCAGAGAACCCATCCATCATGGAAAGCAATTCACATCCTGTCACCCTCTGCAAGATAGCCTCCATATTTGGAAGTGGATAGTTATCCTTCAATGATGAAATATTTAAATTATGAAACTCCACACACGACCTTATATCACCATTTTTCTTTTTGACTGGTACCAAATTTGAAACCCAAGAGGAATACCTGATAAGCTTGATTATACCACTTTCCTTGAGCTTCATCAATTATTCTTGCAATTTTGGTGCTAAAACAAGATTAATAGGCCTTTGTCTTTGTCTAAAAGGTTTGGCATCTGGTTTTAGTGGTATCTCATGGTGAAATAGGTTTTCTCTATAGGATTTAAAATCTTCATAGGACCATGAAAATACATGTTTGTATTTCCTTAGCAATCTTATAAGCATGTCTCTGACTTTTGGGCTAATATTTTTGCCTATGTATACTTTATTTAGAGCATTACTAGTGCCAAGATTCACTTCTTCCAAATCATCCTGATGAATTGGTGACTGCTTCAAGGTTGACCTATCATTTCCATCAAAAACACATTCCAAAGCCATGAGACCTTTCATAATTTTGTTTGTTTTTAATTGTACAACCTCCTGACCAAAAATAGTAACCTTACCATCAACATTTTCAACAAAAGCATTAAAGTCTATCTCTTGAGCCTCATATTTGTTTACACATTGAAGAAAAATTATCAAAGCCTTATCATCATTGAACACTTTCCAACTATATACATTGTCAGGAATGTAAGGTATGGTCTTAAATTCTATCTTTGAGACACCAGTCAATGTAATGTCATCCCTTCTTAAATCAATATTTGCAAGAAAATCAGCCATCAAATTCTTTGACCTATCTACCCAATCTATTGAGAATGCATCAAAGAGTTCAAGTGTATCCCACACTGCATGCTTATATTGCTTGATCATTTTATTCTTTGTGGCATATTTAGATCTTACCTATGATACAACCAATTTTGAGTTTCCATATATAGTCAATAATTTGATTCCATTTTTGATAGAAAAATTTAGGCCCAATAACAATGCTTCATATTCTGCTATATTATTAGTACATTCAAATGACAACAAAAATGAATACTTGAAAGTTTTACCACTAGGTGCAATGAAGACTACACCAGCTCCATTTCCTACCTTACTACAGGCTCCATCAAAATACATTTGCCAAACACCATTTTTATCCAATTGAATTGCATCACCAACTGGATCATTGTTTTATAATTGAGGTTGTGATTGTTCAACCCTGAAACTTCCTCAGTCCACATCACAAAATCAATTCATTTGATTACAATAAATTCTTTCTACCACTTGCTCGGATCTTGGTTCCTTGTACAATTCGACCTCTTTTCCATTCACAGGTATGGTTGTATATGATAGATCCAACTAGACATTTTCACCAACTACAATAGTCCATTGTCTTGGTAGTAACATGCCATAATATGGTGGAATATCAACCATGGTGATATTAGTCCTATATGTAGCTTCAGGATAAGCAGCCAACTTTATCTCCACATCATTCATGATACCAGTGACAAGGATTGATCTATTATCCATGGCATAACACTTTCCATATGTAGAGTCAACCCATAAACCAAGTTCTTTCATGACTGCCATAGGCATGATATTTATTGCTGCTCCTAAATCTATCATACAATTATTTACCAACTTATTATTAATTAGCAATGTGATATAGAAAGGATCAACTTGGGATGGACTCTTTATCAAATTAGTTCCCAAGTAAATCTCGGGAGTCTTCATGGCCTGTCCTTTAACATCATTCACTTGCCTCTTATACTTTTTTGATTCATTCTTACCCTTATCCTGAACTTCGGGCTTATATGGCATATTTGAAATCAATTTCATAGCACTATTTCTATATTCATCAATTTTCATCATTTCCATCAATGGAACTGATAATTTGATTTGAGACAAAGCCTAAGTTATATCAAAAGAGGGCATACCTATCAGAAGTTCTATTTTGCTCACTTCCACTTTGGTAAGTTTCTGCTCTCCCATTACTTGTTGCTTAGGGTCACTCCTTGTTTTATTTTTATCAGCCTTTGTTGTATCTCTCGGAACACATTTTTGAGTTAGCCTTTATGTATTTCTATTTTCATCATCCTCTTGAGATTCTGGGGAAATCTTCTTATCATTTTGTTGATTCTTCATGAACACATTCCCAGGTGTACCTTGATTAGTATTGACAATTCTATTTGTGAGTTTGTAGTTGCTTCTAGCTTGTGCTACAACATCAACTATAAGCATCCTTATTTCCTCTTTAGTAGGTCTCCTTCTTTCCACCTCATAAGGCATGACTGCTAGCATATTTATAGTATTCTCATCTCTCTCCTAATCATATTCCATCTCATCTTCTTGGATTGATTATGCAACCACACAATAATCATGGGAATGAGGAAAACTACAAGGCATGCACCATGGAGTATCCTCTACCATATTTGCCCCATTTTTCTTCAATGGGTTAGGTGTGTCTTTGTGGACATTTTTCTTCTGATTTTCAACCACAAGCTTCCCATCCTTCCAATTAGTTATATAGGGCATATCCTGCAACCTTAGTCTTTCATTCTTGTGGAAATTGGACTTATCATAAGATACTCCCTTTTCATTTCTTGCCACCTTATATGATAAATCATTTATAGCATTGCAAACCTTTTTTAGCCTGACTTCCTCCTTTGGCTATTTGTTTTGATGAGCCTTAGGGTTTTGTAGTATTCTTACTTCATCTCTTCTACCACTTTTCCCTGAAGCCTTTCTATTATTTTCTATGTTCAAAGTGGCTTTGAATGCTTCAACAAGAACTAGAGGATTTATTGTTCTGAGTTCATATCCTATTTTTGGATCAAAAGCATTCAAGTAGAAAACCAAACACATAGGATGTGTTGGTTTTGAATTATGTGGAATTTTATTGAACAGTTTCATAAGCCTAGTATTGAAATCTTCCACTAGTTCATTATAATTTTTCTGGATGTTTTTCAACTCATGCAAAGCAAATTTTGGATCAGAATCACCACCATATTGCTCTTTAAATATTCTTTTGAATTCGGCCCAAGATCCAATTGAGGCATCAGGAAAATTTCTATACCAGTCTCTTGCATCATCAACTAATGATTGCATGAACAATTTCATATAAACATCTTCATGTCACATATCAAAATTATCCATGACAGTTTCAAATGCTCTTATATGATCTTCTCCTAAAATAGCATTATTACCAGAAAATTTTGGAATTTCTTTTCTTACCTTATTATCAGTATCATTTGGATATCCTTGGATGCCAAAAAATTCAAACTATCTAAATCTATCCATGTTCATTGGCCCTCTTACAAGTCGATTCTACCTTTGATGAGGCTGGTACTGATGGTGTTGAAGTCCTTGTTGTTGAGGTTGATGGTAGAATCCTTGTTGTACATTATGGCAAGCACCTCTAAAAGTATACATATTTCCTTGTGGATTTTGATGGGGAGCATGATATTGATGCTAGTTGTGATACCTTGATATTTATCCTACTCTAAATGTGCGAAATGACTAAGAAATGTGAATGACAAAATACCAAGGACACCTCAAGATTAGCCAAAAGAGTGATACAACGAAAAGGAATGTATATAAAATGAAACACAAACAATTTTACCTCCCTTGTTGTTGGTATCTCTTTGATTGGCCCTTGCTTGGAATGGATTGTGTGCTCCTTAGATGATTGCTTGAGTGACTAGATGCAAGATTAGATGTGCAAATGATTAAAAAGAGGGCTAGATGATAGTAAAGGATTGTGGATTCAAATTGGGAGCATGTAGTTATGAGAATGCAAAGTGTTTGAGAAGGCAAATTGGCAGCATAAGGTTGCTCCAAATGAAAGTGTTGAAAATGCCCTTGAGGAGGGGGTATTTATAGGAGAATTTGAATTCTCTAGAGAATTCAACGGTCAAGATTGCTCCAACAAGGCTAAGATGAAGGGCTATGGTGGGTTGAGAACCCACAAGCCCTCACATCTTGACATGTGGAGGGTGAAGTGGACATGGGGATATGAGATGGAGATGAGTTGTCAAGAAAGTACATGAGGTGGAGAAAGGACATGCATCTTGGGGAGTGAGAAGATTTCCACAAAAAGGGATTTCTTGTCCCCAAGTGGGAGTGAAAGGGACATTTGAGGAATTTTGGAATTCCTCAAAGATCTACATGGGAAAAGGAAAGGTGGTGGGGGAAATAAGTGTGAATTAAAAATTCACATTCCTAGGAAAGTCTAAAAGATAAAAGATGGGCTCCAAAAAGGTGGGACTTGATCACATGTGGAGATTGTGACAAGTCCAAGGTTCTAGAAGCCTTGGAAGGATGGAATGTGAATTAAAAATTCACATATAAAAGAGGGGAATCTAGGAAGAATAAAAAGGAATTAAAAATTCTTTGGAGAATGATTAGGCTTAATTAATCAGTAATTAAAGGATAAATGAGGATTAGAAGCCAACTTGAAAGTTGGAGGATGTGACAACTCCTAATCAAGGATTAGCATGTGCACATCCCATGAAGAAATTAGGAAATGGATTAGGATTAGATGAAAATGACATGTGAGGAATTAACAAATGTAATATTTATTTAATTTATTTTGATGAAAAGAGGATTAGAGGGTAAGTATTTAATTATTAAAATACCTTAGGGATTGAATTAAAGATATTAATTAAATAATAGTAATATTACTTAATTAACTCGGATAAGAGGATGTTTAGACGAAAAGTGATAAATTTGGATAAATTAAGTGTCCAAATTTGGATGTCTACACTAGTATTGCCCCAGATATTGATTATATACTTGATTATGAACTCTTACCCCTCCTTGGCCAGGAGGAATAGGATAAGCATTTCCTTGAGAAGACATTGGAGCACTCACTTGATTTGATATATGTGGTGCAGAGACATTATGTTGTACATGGGGAGCATTACCTATACTTCCATGTCTTCCAAATGTGCTATGGGATACCTACGAGGCCTTAAAACCACCGGTATTTGCATGTATTCCCTAGTTATTCATAGGTCTATATTGTGGTGAATAGAATGAGAACTCAATTGAAGCAATTCTTGCTCCAATTCATGTTGTCTCCTTAACAGCTTGAGCCTTTCAACTGTTGCTGCCATCTGCTCTATCCTTTGTTTCAACTCGTAATAAGTTGGTTCTCTTGTGGTAGTAGTGTTGAAAGTAGAACCTAATAATACATATAGGGTGCCACATGCACAAATTTCTCAATTATCAATCAAGATCCACAATTCATGGAGTCGAAACTGAACACAGAAGTAGACTAATGAACCCTTGTTTCAAGGTTGATCACCCTGTTGCACAAAAAGGAAATCTGATACTCCAAGAAGAAAATGAAACCCACGGATCAAACTCAGAGTTGAACTTATGTTAAAATCCATAAAAAGAGGAGAAAAGCAGATATTAAGTATGGTGAAAAGAGTCAATCACTTTTGCACTGAATGCTCAAGAATGTACTCGTCATAACTGGAGAACACTTGTTGAAGAGTACCCGAATCCAGCCCATCCAACCAATCACCTTCAAATTTGATCCTTTCAAATTCTGCAGAAACCAACCTTTGCATCTCCTTTAACTTGATTAACTCCTTTCTAGCAGTTCTTACCTCCTCCCTGTTATCCATAAACTGATCTAACAATAAATTCTCCCCATCGTCTCCCTTTTGCATAATTTCCTCAAACCTACCCCTCCATGCCACATAGTGGCGAGTACTTGCCTTTGTAGTATTCTAATTAGAGATTTGTAGAGTTGAAATAAAAACAAAATTAAGTTTAATTAATGTGAATAAAATTAAATGTATTTTTTTTTAATTGTTGTATTTTAGTTTTGAATTTTGTATTTTGTGTTTTGTTTGATTAATAGCGTTGGGCTTTTTATATGTTTTGGTTATGTAATGTAAATATCTTGTTTGATGTTAAATATTTGAAAATAAAATAAATTGGAATAAATTTTTATTGTTTGGTGTTATTTTTTTCCAAAAAAAATTAAAAGTTGAATACATTTGAATATTTATATAATGAACCCATTGAGAGAAGGAAGTAGTTTATGAATTATTTGTAGTAGACATAATATGACTAATAAAGTTGAAGTTGAGTTTGTTCTTTAGAATAAATATTTGCTAAACATTAAATAATCAAATGATATTATTAAAAATAATTTTTAGATTGATTCTAGTTGATTTTGAATTTGATAGTGAAATCTTCATATTATAGTTGAAGTTAAATATATTATTAATATAATAAATATATTATATTCTAATTTAATATTAATAATTTATAAATTATATTATATAAACTAAGTAAATAGGTAATATTATAATATTAATATATTTTAAAATATTGTTATAATTATTAATATAGTGATTTATTATTATATTAATTATATTAATAGTAATAATATAATAATATTAATATTATAATTAACATGTGGGTGGTAGGGTGGGCGTCCCTCTAGGAAGGCGGAGGGAGGTGGCATGTATGCCACGGTGGCGACCGAAAGGAGATCTTCATGTCTGAGGTGGCAGTTAGGCAGTTTGGGTTGGTGTAGTCATTAAGGTAGTAGTACGAGGGATGTTAGTGTTTTAGTTGGCCACTTTGTTCTTTGATGATGGTTTTTTCAAGAAATTCAAGCTCACATTTTTTGGAGTTCAACATCTCGCATACCGGGAGATGGTACGATTAGAAGGGGTGGCAGCGTTTTCGTAGCCAAGTCTATTTATGGTAAAACTTGGCTATCTTCCGCATTTTGCATTTTTTCATATATGAGGAGTTTGTGGGTTTCTTGCCTTCCCTTCTATAAAGTGTCCTTAATAGGAGGTTGAAGATGGCAAAGAGTGCAAAATTTATAGTGGAGGTTTCTGTTGTAGGCCTTGCTCATTTCGAAGCAGATACGCCAATATCCTTGTGTTCGTCGGTAAGATAAACTTCTTTTAGGGAAGTCATTGACCATCGTTTGAAATGGATTTTGGTGAAGTATGATTCGTTGGTGCTTGTGGCAGTGAAGATGGTGTTGGGTACTGGACATTTGGAGTCCAAGGAGTATGGGAGAGACAATTTGCATGTCTTGTCCTGTTTCCTTGCCTCTCTATTGGATAATTTGGAGCCAAAGGCAGAGGCTAAGCAATTGTTGTTGGAGTTGTTCAGAGAGAACTTGGTCGAAGGCGTTGATGAAGTGCTCCGAGTGGTGGTAGAAGGCAGAGGATGCCCTCCCCCTGTGATGTGGACCGGGTTAGTTCAGAGGATATGGTGAAAATCTACCAGTTCCTTTTGGATTTGTAGGGTCCGTGGTTGATGCGGCATAGGGAAATTGCGACAGTTGCCATTATCTTTCTGAAGAAAGTTTTCGGGTTGATGGTGGTGGACAAAGAAGACTAGAAGGAGGAGTTCGAAGGTTTTGCAATTTTAAATAAATTCTTGTAAGCTGGGGGGTTTGTTCTTTTTGGGTAGTGGTTGTCTTTTTGGTCAGTCTGGATTTGGTTTGCTCTGGAATCTTTTGCCATTATAGTGGCTAGTGATTGTTAATTTTATCAGTAGTTAGTGATCGTCAGTTTTAGCAGTATTTGGTGGTTTGATAAACTCTGGTATTTTTTTTTTTGGTGGCTCTTGAGGGATGGTTTACAAGGATTTTCTGATAGCCCTCTTTCCTGCATGGCAGATGCTTGTTATTCTAAAGCTTTTTATTAATATAAATATAAAAACTCTTATGCATAAAAAAAAATATTATAATTAACATAGTAGTCAATTAAGATAGTTTATTAATATATATAAATATATATGAAAGGAGAACCTACAAAATAAAATAACCTATATTATATATTATATAAATATATAATATAAATTAATACATTACCTACATAATATAGGTTAACTTATTTACCTACAAAAGATTATGTGTAATAATATAAGATATAAATAGAAATAATATATATAAATTCCCTCTCTCTCTCTATATATATATAAAGACCTAATATGTTATCTTACATGTATAATCAAATTATACCATAAAATATTAAAAACATAGATAAATATATTAATTTAATGGAAAGAATAATACAATCTTTTTTATTTTTTTATTTTAATAGCGTGAATCCAAATCTCTATAAAATAATTAATCAATTTTTGTAAGATTTTCTTTAATAAAAAAATAACAATTACATACATAAAAATCATTCTTAAGAAAATGTCAAAATAAGTAACATTTATTTATTTTAGAAAGATTTAATGAAATGATTTTAAAAAGCAAAAAATGAAAAATCATTCCTTAAAAAAATGTTTAATTTGCTTTATCTACGAACAACACACATAATTTTTTCAACCAATCATTTACACAAAAAATAATTTTTATAATTTATAAAATTAAATATTTTATAAATTGACTTTACAAAATTAATTTTTTTAAATTTTTTGTTTAAATATTGTTTTTGATTGATTCAATACTAAATTATTAATAACTAATTAACTTAAAAAGCCAAACTCAATAATACTATGCTAAGGCAAGTACTAAAAATTAACTACATAAATAGACAAAAATATTTTTTCTTGCGTTTCACCAGCTCACCCTCTTAATAAAGCTCTAAGATCGATACTCGTCCACATAGAAAAATTTAAAAGTTTCATATACTACAGCCTACGAATAGTACTTGGTACATATAAAGTAGATAGATATATTTCTGAATTATCAGCAATACTTTCTTATAAAATGCAACCAATATCTATAGTTAATGTATACGACATGCATAACAAGTTCATAAAGGATCCATTTTTGCATATTCCATTAGCTAAACAAATATATTTCCTTAAAATAATCTCTAGTCAAATTAAAATGGTTTTATAATCATTTTTTATTAAAATCTCATTTCCTTTTTCCTTGGGATTTGTGGCTTGATGTTTATTGTCACTTTCACAAGAAATGTTTAATAATATTTGACAAGTGTTTGTCCATTTGTCTAACCATAAATAATTTGTATAAAAGATTACAAGGCAATGTGATTGGAGCATATGGCATATTTAATTAAATATTTAAAATAGTATCATTTGTATATTGTGATTAGTTTTCCCCATCTCACATCAAAATGCATAATATATTTAATTTTTTAATAATGTAATATATATTTAAATAGTGTAAAGTTTTTTTTAATATAATTTGCAAGTTGATAGATAAAATAATTTTAGATGATTGTCACATCTTTATGATTTTATTAGAATTCAAACTTGTACAATCATGGTATCTAGATTATATCACATTCAAAATGATAAAAAAGATATACATAAATCTTAAGACCTTAATAAGTAAACACACAAGCTCCAAAACAACACAAAATATTTGAAATGGGTACATTAGAGGTAGCTTAAATCACTAAATATTTGTATAAAAAAAATGGATTAAAGCTTGAGAATAACAATAACAAATTATAAAAAAAATAGGCAAAATAATCAATTTACCATTAATTGACTTAACTGTTGAGAATGAAATATACATGCATTAGCCCAATGCTCATAGGTAAAGGTATCCACAAGACACATTGGGCATTATAGACCAAAGCCATAATAGTAAATACTGTTTGGAAACAACAATATGGAAGACCCATTATGGACCCCCTATAACGAGCTCTATGTCATAATCCATGCAATGGGGAAAATGACCAGCAACGACAACATAGTTTAGTAAAGACTTTTAGTGGAGCATGGTATAGCTTCAAAAAAATTATGTTAAATGCATTAAGATAATGTCCCAACAAAATAACATAATTAAAGACATGGTTGAAGAAGGTTGCATCAAGTTAGGAATGTAGAAGTCATTATCCCAAAACACATCAAATATATACATCAATGTTTAGAGTAGGAGCCTTGGATTGTTGATAAGAGTCATCTTGAGTTGTTTAAGACTTCTTGACCAATTTTTGGGCTTTAATAGATTGCAATTGTGGTTGAAGAGATCAAATAGTTATTTTTAAATTAGTGTTGGTTTTCAAATGGTTGTGAAGGATGGTAATCAAATTAAAGATTTGGAGCTCTTAGTTTGAGCATGGTATCTATACCTTAATTTGTGTAGGCAAGAAAGTGTTGGAGAACACAACTAAACAACATACTTTTGAAAGAAAGTTGAGGATAACCTACTTATAAGTTTGGGTGAGGAATATTATGGAGAGGGGAAGCACTAAGAAGTGCACATTCCAAGACCAAGCTTGTTAGAAGAGAGTGGGAAGTACAAACAAGATATTAAGTCATAGGTTATGAGCATGGGGGTAGAACAAAAAACATGTGTTTTAGATTCATGTTTGATACAAAAAAGGACAGGATGAGGAAGGGGATATAAATATAAGGTTGTCATTGATTTGCAACTTAATGTATAGGACCTTCCATGTAGTTAATTGAGTCAATTAGGTATCAACAATAGAATTCTAAATTTGCATGCTATTTTTTTTCTATTTTGTCTGCCTAAATCTATACTTCTATTTGATATTGAGACAGGTGAAAAGGATATTAAAAGGAGATATTTATATATAGTGTTGAGGGGAAATGAATAGATATTGCACTTGTTAGAACATTTCCAATATTTAAAAAGATTACATGAGAAGGAAAAGATAAAATATTACTAAGTTTAGGAGTAACAAGTTGTTGGATCTCAAAAATGGGTTCTTTATTGGAAGAAAATAAATTAAACTAAGATTTAAAATTTTGCTAGGATTTCCAATTGAAGGAGGTTGGGTCCCACAAATCTCATAACACATGGATTCCTTTCTTAAAAAAATGTTTACCTTTGAAACCCTTAATAGTCCCTAATGGCTTGCCCTCTTACTATACTAAGCAACTCTACCAAATGGAGGAAGTGGTAAAGATTAGACCATGGTTGAGGGATTGATAATTTCAAGTAAGCTTTTTTGAGATAATATGCCTTCCAAATGAAGTTGAATTGAGTAGACACATGAGTTTTAAAGCAAGGAGGAAGGCAGATCTTATCCTTCCAATTGATTAGGTCCACATGTGACCAACATAGGTAGATTGATGCAAAAACTAGACCAAATATTTCTAGGGAGACTCCCCTTCCAAGGATTGTATAGTCCATTTAGTAGTTAGGTAGATACCTTGAGTGAGACCTAGTCAATAATTCTCAATCCCCCCTCATCTTTTGGTTGGATGCAATGCAACCAAGGTGTAGATGGTTGTCCTTTCTGGTTTCCCCATTTGGTCCAAATAAAAATCCTAATTGGTCAATTTAATTTGTTGTAACAAGCTTTGGAGGCCAACCAACATGATAAAATATATACATGGATTGCTAGAAGAGTTTTGTTTATGACTTGCCATAGATAAGAACTAATTGGTCCAATTCATAAATTTACTTTTTTTTTTGGTCATGAACCAATTCCACATTTATTTATAAAGGGAGATTCTTATACCAAAAGGGATAACAAGATATCTAGTGATAGAGCCATGCTTCCATTTGCACCATTAACTAGAGATTCAAGGGGGATGTGGATTGAGGAGAGTTATAATGAACTTAGTTTTCTACATGGCTAATTAAGACTTATATATTGTACAAAAAATTCTAATATGTTCAATGTATGCATCGCTTCTTTAGCTAATTTTTGGATGAAAATTATGTTATCATCAACAAAATGAGAGTCTAACACTTTGGCATTACCAAGCAACAAAATACCATGGATAAGCTTAGTGGAAAGTGTGTGTTGAAATAAGTATCCAAGGGCATCAACAACTAAGATAAATGAAAAAGAAGCAAGGGAGAATTTTTGTTGAGATTTTAATGGGAGTTGGGGAGATAGGGAACCATAAAAAACTCTAGTATTTGCATCCATGAACAACATATGATTAGGACCAAAAGCAATCCATATTAACATATTAAGAATAAAGGGCCAATGAATGAGACCATAAGCTTTGTCAAAATCAAGTTTAACAATTATAAAATCTGAGTTGTTTGTTGCACCTTTTTAGTGATTTCCCAAGCTAGAATGAAGTTTTCTAAGACAAATATACTACTACCTAATAAGCTAGTCTATTTTAGTTGCTCAATCTCCAAAGTAATATATTTTCTTCTACAGTTATTAATTATTTTGTAATAAGTTTTAAGGAGGGTGATAGGCCACCATCCATTGATAGTATCTTTATCTTTTCCCTCAGGGATGAGATTAATTGAACCCTAATTGATAACATCCCCAAAGAACTAGTTTTAATGTTGTTTAAGTAGACATTACATAAATCTTCATGAATGTGGGGCCAAAGTTCTATATGAAATTCAATTAGAAGGCCATCTATTCTTAGGTTTTTTTGGTGCCACACATTGCATAGCTTCATCCAACTCTTCTATGGAAAGTAGGTGGTTAATGAAGTGATTATACTAAGAAATATATGGGTACACTATTTATTATTATGATCACTTCATTAACCACCTACTTCTAGATCTAAATTATAATATATTACTTGTACTATGCTTCTTGGGGATTAATCAATAATTTTCTTGCTAAAGTGGGTTCTTCTATCTCTTAGAGGTGAAGAAGAATGATGATCTGTATTCTAGATTTAAGCTACACTATATCACTTATGGATGGTTTATCCATTATTTACATTATTTGTATCACCCATTATGTGTAGTTGAGTTACAATTTCATTATATTATTGTAAATTAGATCAAACATTTTCTACTGTATCTTCTATTAAGTAGATCACTAATAAATTATTGTAAAACATTGTCTCTTTTATTTTTCATTTACATTAGATAAATTTAACCCCTTTCCATTTTAAACACCTAAAATTACTATTGTGTTAAGATAAAGAAGCCAACCCACTCTTGAGGTTAGAAAATGTTTAAGCTTATAGATTGTGATTTTGGGTTAATAAATGCAACCTCATATAATGTTTCTTTGTAACCTCAATTCATTTTTCTTTTCTTTTATAGATTGGTTGTTCAATTATTTAATCCTTATAATTAATTTGTTTGAATATATTAAGTTTATATTTTTAGTATATATATTGTAGTAGTGTTAGGGAGCAAGGCAATTTTTGCTATATATTGCATATTTATCTTTAATAAATTAGTTACAATATGATTGTTAATGTTTGGGTATTCACATGAAGTAAATTTTAATTACAAATTAACTACGCATGTATCCTTCACTATGCATGCATGAAAACAAAGAATCGAATCACACTCATATCCTATTTAATATTGGAGGATAGAGTAAATAGTCCTAGGCATGAATGTTGGTGTGCAATAAATGGGTGGATGCTTGCTTGGTTAACGAGATACTGGTAGTGCAAATAATCATATTGTCAAAGCACTAGATCACCTAGGTTGCCATTGTGCACGTTTGTAGAATTTGATAATTATGTGGGTGTACCATAAGACATTAATAACTTTAGATTTGCCCTTTTTCTTCTTGTCATAAGGGGCAATCATACATAAAATCCCCTCAAAGTGGCCTAGGTTCTAAAAATACCCAAGTCACAAGAGCTCATGTCAAAAAGGGCCACAATAGATAGTGGTAATGTAGGTATGTCATGTTTGACATTCACCACTATCTCCCAAGTTAAATCTCTCAATTAGTTGAGAAATCGCTACCACTACGATTCTCATTTAAATGATAGTCAAAAATAGAAATAACATATTCTATTAACAACATGAAAAATAAAGAATAATTGTTGTAATCCTTGTCTCTAAGTCAATCCTTCGAGAAAACATACAACGAATGTCTATTTTGAATAAGATTGATATGATTTTTTGTATGGTTTTGTCTTGGTACTTACAATAAAATTGTGCTTTCACTATTAGTAGAATTGAATGCTAACAATATTGACTATAACATGATGTGTAGATAAATGATCTTCTATAACATATAGTCTGACATTTATGTCTTTTCATATTATCAAAATATATATTATATTTATATTTTTTGTATGGTTTGTTCTTGGTACTTACAATGAATTGTGCTTTCACTATTAATAGAATTGAATGCTAACAATATTGACTATAACATGATGTGTAGATAAATGATCTTCTATAACATATACTCTGACATTTATGTCTTTTCATATTATCAAAATATATATTATATTTATATTTTGAATGTCTTAATCAAATCTTTGTATTCAATATTTACATATTCCACATGACCTCATCAATACACATACTGACGTAAAAAAACATACATATATAACTAAACCATAAAACATATCAAACACTTAACCATTACACTCATAATATTTACTCTTGTTGACCATTGAATAACACTAAATATAGACATATATCACTAAATAATGAAACTTAGAAAGTACTTATCATTACACGCAAAAATGTTAATCTATGATGACCATTCAATAACACCTTTCTGTAAAATTAGTTAAGAATCCTATTCCAAAAAGTGTAAAGGGGACCCCTTCTCTTCTCCCATGTTATAGAGATACTTCCAAACCTATGATTCGTTTCTCACTAGAAAATTTATTATCCTTCTAGCTGCCACTCAAAAAAATCAATCTTTTTTAAGGCGGGTCCTACGACCAGAAAGGCTGTACTGACTCACCAAATGGCAAAAATCAGCATAAATTTCCCCATCTGTA
The DNA here is from genome assembly GCA_007258455.2 of Sequoia sempervirens. Taxonomy (NCBI): domain Eukaryota; kingdom Viridiplantae; phylum Streptophyta; class Pinopsida; order Cupressales; family Cupressaceae; genus Sequoia; species Sequoia sempervirens. The sequence continues at coordinate 2,823 of VDFB02022722.1, read as the reverse complement.
GGTAGCCAGGAGATTGAAGGCCCCTTAATAGAGATTCACAGCAGAGCAGAGCGGAGCAGAGATATGTCGAAGCACAACATGCAGTACAAAAACCTGGGTCGCACAGGACTGAAGGTGTCCCAGCTATCCTATGGCGCGTGGGTGAGCTTCGGTAATCAGCTGGATGTGAAAGAAGCAAAAAGCCTTCTTCAGTGCTGCAGAGACCATGGTGTCAATTTCTTCGACAATGCTGAAGTGTACGCCAATGGTAGGGCGGAAGAAATAATGGGGCAGGCCATCCGTGAGCTGGGCTGGAAGCGATCGGACCTGGTAATATCGACGAAGCTCTTCTGGGGAGGCCCCGGCCCCAACGACAAGGGTCTCTCTCGGAAGCATATCATCGAAGGCACCAAGGCTTCTCTCAAGCGCCTCGATATGGAGTATGTGGATGTTCTGTTCTGTCACAGGCCTGATGCCTCCACACCCATTGAGGAGACCGTCAGGGCCATGAATTATGTCATTGACCATGGCTGGGCTTTCTATTGGGGCACCAGCGAATGGAGCGCCCAGCAGATCACTGAAGCCTGGGAGATTGCCAAGAGACTTGATATGGTTGGCCCCTGTGTTGAGCAGCCTGAGTACAATCTGCTCTCCAGGCACAAGGTGAGTGTTTTGGCTTGAAAATTACTGTTTTATTGATGGTAGGGGTAGTTTTCGATATTGGGTAGGTTTTGTTTCATTCGAGGTGATTTTTTCAGGTGGGCTACTAGTTTTGGATTCACTTTATTTGATGTCAGATGCATTAAAAAAATAAAAAAATGAAATCAACGGGATTAGATAGATATCTGCATCTCTCCTTTTAAGTAGATTGTAATATGTTGAGGAAGTATACATCTATTTTAGAAACTTCAGATATTGGTATCTTTGCCAGAATTACAACATCTCGAGTAAAGATTTATCTATTTGAGAAACCTCCTTCTGCTAAGCTGCTGTTACCAGCAGGGGATCTATTCCATCAAAGTTACCCAGAGATCAAAGCTGACCCAATAGCACTTCTAGGGATTTAACCTTTAACACACCATCATCCTGATTAATTGGTCTCAGCCCCTTCGCTATGTTTGCGATTTTCCACCAGATTTGTTTAAATTTTAAATTTGGGAATTGAAAATAGACGTCAGGGAATTTCGTTTGTGGGCTCGGTTTTTTCTAGGATAGCTGAACTGGGTTTATGTTAATTGGACAGTGATAGCTGACAGTCACTCAGGTCGATTATTATTTTTAGTTTGCTCCTATTTTTCTTCTATTTTGAACTGCACCTCAATCCTAGCCCTCATCTATTGGGATATCCTAGTTTAAAGCGTGGATGTGTGAGAGAATTATCGAGCAAGGTTACAAGCCAAGTGTTGCAGGCAAGGCGATCCTCGCTACTCAGGAGTTATATGTAATCAAAGGAGCATTGTAAAATCCCTCTAGTCTCAGACTCTCAGTTATGCGCACCTGGCTAGAAGGTTTTCCTTCCCTGATTGGGCCATACTGGTTTTGGTGTATTAATTGATGACAAATTAAGGTTTCAAGCTTGGTTTTAACGTCTTTTGTTTGGTAAGCGCTTTTACAATTTGTGCTCTTCAGGCAATGTGCTTATTTTCTACTCTCAGTTGTGTGCACCTGGCTAGAGTGTTTACGTTTCCTGATTGGACTTTTGTGGTTTAGGTTTAGTAATTAATCACATTGCAAAGTTTCATGCTTGGGTTCAAATGTCTCTGGATTGGTAAGGGCTTTAACAATCTGAGCTCGTTAAGCAATGTGCATATTTTCTAACTTTGTTTGGGAAATACTCGGTCTCCTGCATGGGATGATTTCAATTGAAATTGGAGTTATGGGAAAACATAGATCATGTTCTTCATATCGTTTGATTTATCCTTGCAGTTGCTTTTGGTATAGGGTCTTGATTGAAGCACCGTCCCAGTCTGGACTTGGCAAAAACTTAATGGAGGAAGCTCCTTAGGACAGCCAGCAAGATTATGCACAACAGAACAACAAACCAGAAAGAACAACAGCAAATGTTCAAGAGGTTGATTTCCTCCATAAGACTGACTTTCTCTAAATGCCAATTCACATAATTTCTGACTGCCCAGACAATTTCATTTCAACCTCTTAAATAGAGTTTGTATCCCTTCTCAAAAAAGAAACACAATCTTAAATGAAAGTTTACAACTTTTATCTCTCATTCTTGTCCTCTATCCTTATTGTAAACTTTTCAAACAACAGGTTGTCACCTTCAGTCTAATTTAATTTCATATGCTCCAGGATTGTGACTCCAAAGGAAAGGAAGGGTCTAAATTTGCCAATCCTTAGAATTCTGTCATGGAAAAGAAGCAGGGCAGATTTGATTAACTACAGATGCTAAAATTGTGGCATACCATTATGCCATTAGGAACCAGTGTGTTAACATTCTCCAAAGCCCACAGCTTAGCTCGTGGGTTCTCCATTGCTACATATACATGCATTTCAGAAATGATATACAGGTCATAAATGAAGAAAAAAGCAAAATATAAGAAAAATCAAAAAGAAAAAGAGAGTGAGAGAGTGAGTACTCATCTTGAAAATTCAGTTGGATTCTTATGGCTGAGTGCTGAAACAAGTGCAGCAACATTATCTGAAGCTCACAGCTTAGCTCTTGAGTTCTCCATCACTATAAGTATACGTATACATATACACACATTTCTGAATTGATATACTATTTAAATTTTTTTAAGATTATGAATACAGCAGTTATGTATAATGAATTAATTATCAACTCTGCAGAAACAGTCGTTACAATTGGTAGTATTTAGGATTACCATC